>JARQOD010013141.1:0-16886 GCA_033576555.1 Oophaga sylvatica
GGCCAAATCCATTTTTTAATTAAAAAAAAAATTTTAACCCCAATGATTAGGTTTTAAACCCTTAATTTTTATAGTTCCCAAAATATCCTATAAAAACTTTTTTTCACTAGCACTTTTTAAAGGTTTTTTTTTTTTAATATAAAGAATTTGGGAAAATATTAACAGTATTACATGATGGAAATTTTAGATATTTTTTTAAAAAATTTTTAGTGATATTAATTTACAAATGAAAATTGGGGGTACATACTGTTTTCTTAAAACCCTCATTAAAAAAATTCTGAAAATGTCTTTTTATGCTTTTTTTTTTAAAAACCCTAAGGAGATTATTTAAAACCCATTTTTTTGGTTTTTCAATTTTCTTTTCCCAAAATGTTAAAAGTTTCGTTTATGTTTGTCCCAAATTTTTAATTTACCTTTTAAAATTTTTTTAAAATAAAATCCATCTTTTGGTACTAAAGGTTTTTTTCTCCGGGTTTTGGGGTATAGACATTTTTTAAATTTACATTAACAAGGAAAAAACTTGATCTATTTTTTAAACATCCTCCTTTACCCCGGGCTCCAAACCCCCGGGCCCTTTTTTGCTCGGAAGTTCGTTAGCACCGTCTACAAATTGCTCCTGTGTACTGGGGTTTTGGTTTAAAGTCAGCTGTTCCCCGCTGGTGGAAAAGGGAAAAATTTCCCGCTGCCTCCACCTTTTTCCTCTCATCCCTTGGGTTTCAACACCCCCATTTTTTTCTCGGAAGGCTGTTTTTCACAGTCTAAAACTTGCCCCGTGTTACTGGGGTTTGGTAATGTCAGCTGTTCCCTGCGTGTAACGGGAAAAATCCGCTGCCCCCACCCGGGTTTTCTTTTCCCCCCGGGGTACCAAAACCGCCATTTTTTTCTCCCGGGAATGCTGTTAGCACAGTCCACACTTTCCCTGTTTACTGGGTTTTAGTAATGGCAGCTGTTCCCCCCCGCTTTTGGGTACGCAAAAACCCGCTGCCTCCCCATGTTCTCTTTTCTTTTTCCGGGTTTCAACACCGCCCTTTTTTTTCTCGGAAGGCTGTTAGCACAGTCTACACCCTTGGGTCCCGGTTACTGGGTTCGTAAAGTCACTTTCCCCTTTTGTGTGAACGGGAAAAAATTCCCGCTGCCCCCCCTGTCTCTTTCATCCCCCGGGCAACAACACCGCCAGTTGTTTCCCCGGAATCTGTTAGCACAGTCTACACTTTTCTCCTGGGTTACGGGGGTTTAGGAATGTCACTGGTTTCCCCCCCTTTTGTGTACGGGAAACATTTCCCGCTGCCTCCACCCTGTTTTTCTTCTCATCCTGGTTACAACACCGCCCGTTTTCTCGGAATGCTTTTAGCACAGTCCCACACTTGCCCTGTGTTAATGGGGGTTTGGTAATGTTTCCCCGTTCCCCCGCCGTGTGAACGGCAAACGTCCGGGTGCCCCACCCTGTTCTCTTCTCACCCCCCGGGTTTCAAAAACCGCCATTTTTCCCGGAAGTGCTGTTAGCACAGTCTACACTTGCTCCCCTGTTTTTCGGGGTTCTTTAAAGTCAGCTTTCCCCCGCTTTTGGTAAAAGGCAAAAAAATCCCGCGCCCCACCTGTTCCTTCCATCCCGGGTTTCAACCCCCGGGCCCGTTTTTTCTCGGGAAATGGGTGTTAGCAAGTCTACACTTTTTCTCCCTGTTACTGGGTTCAGTAAAGGGCCTGTTCCCCTTCTGTTTTGGGAAAGGCAAAAAGTCCTCGCCTCCACCCTGTTTCTTCTCATCCCTGGGGTACAACAACCCCCAGGTTTTTTTCAATGCTTTTACAAGTCCCACACTTCCCTGGGTTTACTGGGGGTTTAGTAATGTCAGCGGGTTTCCCCGCGGTGTAGGGAAACAGTCCCCGCTGCCCCCACCCTGTTCTCTTTTCAACCCCCGGGTTTTTCAACACCGCCAGTTTTTTTTCTCGGAAGTGCGGGTTTGCACAGTCCCACACTTGCCCGTGTTACTGGGGGGCCCGGGAATGTCAGCTTTTCCCCTGCTGTGTGAACGGCAAAAAAGTCCTGCTTTCCTCCACCCTGTTTTTCTTCTCACCCGGGGTTACAACACCGCCAGTTTTTTCTCGGGGGTGCTGTTTGCACAGTCTACACTTGCTTTCCCCGTTACGGGGGCGGTAAAAGGCAGCCCGTTCCCCGGGTGGTGTACCAAAAAGGGCCCGCTGCCTCCACCAATTTTTCTTTTCATCCCTGGGTTTTCAACCAAAAACCCCCAGTTGTTTCTCGGAAGTGCTGGTTTGGGAAAAAGTCTCCCCTTTCCCCGTGTTACTGGGGTTTAGTAATGTCAGCTGTTCCCCTCGTGTGAACGGCAAAAAATCCTTTCTGGCCCCCACCCCGTTCCTTCCCCAAACCCGGGCCAAAACCGCCATTTTTTTCTCGGGAAATGCTGTTACACAGTCCCACCCCCTTTCTCCTGTTTACTGGGGTTCAGTAAAGGGCACTGTTCCCCCGCGTGTGTACGGCAAAAAATCCGGGGCCTCCCCATGTTCTCTTCCATCCCTGGGGGTTTTAAAAAACCGCCAGTTTTTTTTTTTTCTAAGTGCTGTTAGCACAGTCCCACACTTGGGTCCCTTTTTACTGGGGTTTTTGGGAATGTCAGGGGTTCCCCCTGTGTGAACGGCAAAAAGTTTCCCGCTGCCCCCCACCCTTTTTCTTCTCATCCCTGGGGTACAAAACCGCCCTTTTTTCTCCCGGAATTTCTTTTTCCAGCTACACTTGCTCCTTTTTAAAGGGGTTCATAAGTAGCTGTTCCCCCGCCCGGTGTACGGCAAACATTCCTGCTGCCCCCACCCGTTCTCTTCTCATCCCTGGGTTACAACACCGCCAGTTGTTTTTCGAAGTGCTGTTAGCACAGTCTAAACTTGCTCCTGTGTTTACGGGTCGGGTATGTCAGCTGTTCGCCTTGCTGTGGGAACGGGCAAACAGTCCTGCTGCCTCAACCCGGTCTCTTCTCATCCCTGGGTTACAACACCGCCATTGTTTTCTCGGAAGTGCTTGTTAGCAACAGTCCTACACTTGCGCCGTGTTAACTGGGGTTCGTAATGTCAGCTGTTCCCGCTTGTGTGTACGGCAAAAAGTCCTGCGCCTCCACCAGGTTCTCTTCTCATCCCTGGTTACAACACCGCCAGTTTGTTTCTCTCGAATCTGTTAGCACAGTCTACACTTGCTACCTCGGTTACTGGGGTTTCGGTAATGTCAGCTGTTCCCCTGCTGTGTGAACGGCAAAAACCGGCTGCCTCCCCACCCTTCGTTTCTCTTCTCAACCCTGGGCTACAACACCGCCAGTTGTTCTTCGCGAAGTGCCTGTTAGCACATCACACTTGCTTCCTGTTTACGGGGTTCAGTAATTTCAGCTGTTTCCCCTGCTGTGTTACGGCCAAAAAGTCCCTGCTGCCCCACCATGTTCTCTCTCACCCTGGGTTAACAACACCGCCAGTTGTTTTCTCTGAAGTGCTTTTAGCACAGTCCTACACTTGCTCGCACGGGAGTTACTGGTGTTCGGTAAGTTCACGTGTTCCCCTGCTGTGTGTACGCAAAAAGGCTGCTGCCTCCACCATGTACTCTCTTCTCATCCCTGGGTAACAACACCGCCAGTTTGTTTCTCGAGTGCGTTAGCCATCCACACTTGCTCCCGTGTTACGGGGGTTCGTTAATGTCAGCTGTTCCCCCTGCTGTGTGATCGGCAAAAAGTCCTGCTGCCTCCACCCTGTCCTCTCATCCCCTGGGGCTCAACACCGCCAGTTGTTTCTCGGAAGTTGCAGTTAGCACAGTCTACACTTCTCCTGTGTTACTGGGGTCTCAGTAATTAGGCTAGTTTCCCTGCTGTGAGTACGGCAAAAAGTCATGCTGCCTCCACCATGTCTCTTCTCATCCCTGGGTTTTTTTTTTTTTACAACACCGCCAGTTTGTTATCTCGGAAGTGCTGTAAGCACAGTCTACACTTTCGTCCTGTGTTACTGGGGCGTAAATGTCCCGCTGTCCCCTGCTGTGTGTACGCAAACAGTCCTGCTGCCTCCACCCAGTCTCTTCTCATCCCTGGGTTTACACACTGCAGTTGTTTCCGGAAGTGGCTGTATAGCACAGTCCACACGTGCTCCTGTGTTACTGGGTGCGGTAAGTTCAGCGGTTTCCCTGCTGGGTGGTACGAGGCAAACAGCCCTGCTGCCCCCCTCCACCTGTTCTCTTCTCATCCCTGGGTTACACACCGCCAGTTGTTTCACGGAAGTTCTGTTCGAACAGTCTACTCTTGCTCCTGTGTTACTGGTTCAGTAATGTCCAGCTGTTCCCCTGCTGTGTGTACGGCAACAGTCCCTGCTGCCTCCACCCTGTTCCTTCTCATCCCTGGGTACAACACGCCAGTTGTTTCTCGCAGTGCTGTTAGCACAGTCTACCTTGCTCCTGTGTTACGGGGTTTCAGTAAATGACATCTTTCCCCTGCTGTTGTCGGCAAACAGTCTCCTGCTGCCTCCACCCTGTTTCTCTTCTCATCCTGGGTTACAACACCGCCAGTTGTTTCTCGAGTGGCTGTAAGCACAGTCTACACTGCCCTGTGTTACGTGGGGTTCGGTACTGTCACTGTTCCCCTGCTGTGTGTACGGCAAACAGTCCTGCTGCCTCCAGCCCTGTTCTCCTTCTCATCCGGTACAACACCGCCTTTGTTTCTCGGAAGGGCTTGTTAGCACAGTCACACTTGCTTCCTGTGTTTACTGGGGTTCGGTAATGTCACTGTTCCCTGCTGTGTGAACGGCAAAAAGTCCTGCTGCCTCCACCATGTTACTCTTCTCATCCCTGGGTTACAACACGCCAGTTGTTTCTTTTCTCGAAGTTGCTGGTTTAGCACAGTCTACACTTGCTCCCGGTGTTACTGGGGTTCGGTAAGTCAGCTGTTCCCCTGCTTGTGTGAACGGCAAAAGCTGCGGCCTCCAGCCCTGGTCTCTTCTCATCCCTGGGCTTACAACACCGCCATTTTGTTTTCTCGGAGTGCCTGTTAGCACAGTCTACACTTGCTTCCTGTTGTTACTGGGTTTCAGTAATGTCAGCTGATTGTCCCCTGCTGTGTGTACGGCAAAAAGTCCTGCCTCCTCCACCATTTCTCTCTCATCCCTGGGTTTACAACCACCGCATTTGGTTTTCTCGAAGTGCTGTTAGCACAGTCTACACTTGCTCTGTGGTACTGGGGTTCAGTAAGTCAGCTTGTTCCCCTGCTGTGTGGTACGGCAAACATCCGCTGCCGCCACCCTGTTCTCTTCTCATCCCTGGGTTACAACACCGCCAGTTGTTTCTCCGGAAGTGCTGTTAGCACAGGCCTAACACTTGCTCCCTGTGTGACTGGGTTCGGTAATGTCAGCTGTCCCCTGTGGTGTTGTTGTGTGAATGCAAACATTCCGGGCTGCCTCCACCCTGTCTCGGCTCTCCCTGGGTTACAAACCGCCAGTTGTTTCTCGGAAGTCTGGTAGCACAGTCTACACTGCTCCCGGTGTTACTGGTTTCGGTAATGTCAGCTGTTCCCCTGCTGTGTGGACGGCAAACAGTCCTCTGCTCAACTTTAATTTTCGATGGTACCTTCTGCTACCCATCGGGTTCCAGTACCGTCAGCTGGGTTCTCCGCAGTGGGCCTTTGGCCTAGGTGCCTCCATGTCGTATCCCGAGTTCCAGCAACGTCTTCTGGCCGTGAAGTGCTTTGGGAGCACAGGTACCTCCGCTTAGTAACCGTGTCCAGTAACGTGCACTGGTTCCGTCGGTTTGCCCATTGGCTCTTTTCCTTCTGCTGACCTCCGTGTGTCCAGCACAGTCCACTGGTGCCTCGTCACTTGCATTGGCTCTTGTACCTTCTTCTACCCGTCCGTTCCAGTACCGCCAGCTGGTTCTCCGCAGTGCCTTTGGCCTAGGTGCCTCCATGTCGTATCCAGTTCCAGCAACGTCCGCCTGGTCCTTGTAGTGCGTTGGGAGCACAGGTACCTCCTGCTTATAACCGTGTCCCAGTAACGGTCAGCTGTCCTCGGTGGTGCCATTGGCTCTTTTCCTTCTGCTGACCCTCCGGGTTCCAAGCACAGTCAGCTGGTCCCTCGTTACTGCATTGGCTCTTGTACCTTCTGCTACCATACGGGTGTCCATACCGTCAGCTGGTTCTCCGCATGCCTTTGGCCTAGGCCCTCCGTTTTTGTCGGTATCCCGAGGTCCAGCAACGTTCTGCTTCCTTGGTAGTCTTTGAGCACAGGTACCTCCTGCTTAGTAACCTGTCCCTGTAACGTCAGCTGTCCTTCGTGTGCCATTGGCTCTTTTCTTCCTTCTGCTGACCCTCCGGTCAGCACAGTCACAGGTCCTCGTTACTTCCCATGGCTTTGAGTACCATCACCAACAGGACACAGAAGGTTAAGACAAACTACAAGATAACAGAACAAGAGAACAGAAGAAACATAAGCAGAAAGATCAAAAAGCAAAAAAAACTTTTAAGTATAAGCCCAAAAAAGAAGACCCAAAAATTTTCCCAAAAATTTCAACAAAAGAAGACTAAACAGTGAAGGGGGTAAAGTCCGTTCCCCCCCTCGGGGTGCCCCTGGAAAATCCCTGATGCTGCGGAGGCTAAATTTAAGGGACAAAAAACTTTTTTGTAATTAAAATCTTTCGGGACAGAAAAGGAACGAAGGATAAAAATTTTAAAGGGTTTTTAAAAAGATTACAAGTACGGAATGCCCCTGTCACAAAAAGAATTTTGATAAAAAAGGAAATTAATAGGAAGAAGATGAAAAGTAGAATATGAAAATAAATAACTGTTTAATAAAAAACAATTAAGTAATGTTAACAAAAAGAATACAAAAGTTTTAGAAGATTAAAAAGGGTAAAAGATGAAGAAATAATTTGATGAAAAAAAATGATGCTCTGAAGATTATAAAAGGGAAAGTGTGTGAAAATTAAAAAAGGGTGAAGAGAAATGGAAGTTTGAAACAGAAAAAATTTGGGAAAAAATTTAAAAAAAAAGGTTAACAACATTGTCAATTTTTTTCGTCAATCCAAACGTATTTCAAAAAAAAGAAATAAAAGGGCAAAATTCCTTTGGGAAATTGTGATAAACATCAAAGGCCGGGGGGGGGGGGGGGGGGGGGGGGGGGGGGGAACCCTCAACCTCCCCCAATAAATTCTATTTTTAATTTTTGGGGTTTTTTTCCCCTTCATGTAAAATTTAAAACCAACGGCAAAAAGGGGTTTTTTTATTCCGATTTTTTTTTTCCCCATAATTTAACATTGTTTTTCCCCGGATCGTACCCGGGTATCCCCAAAATTTTTTTTTGTAATGGGCGATACCTTTCCATTCCGATTTTTTTTGGGATATCGGAAATTTTCGCTCAACTCTAAAATTTTACGTTTTTTTTTTTAAAATTGGGGCTGTTAGCCATAATCAAAAATTTTTGAACAAAATAAACACTTGAAATAAACACTTTTTTATTTGAACGGAAAAAAATTTAAACTTTTGATGACTAATTTTTTTAGATGCCCCTGTGGTATATTTTGGTGTTTTGTATAAAAAAATATATATATATATAAAAAATTATAAAAATTTAATTTTTTTTTTTTAAAAAACTGCGTAGGCTCTGACGGGAAGACAAAAAGCTTTTTCACCACTGCCTTTGGTCGGGGTGACCACTACGCGTGATTTCACATGGGTTTGCAGTGTTTAAAAATTCAGCAGGAAAAGCTGGTGCGGGTTTCACAAGAGTGAGGCGTTTTCCCCTTTTTTTTTTTACCCAGGGGAAGTTTAAAAGGTTTTAATCCAAATTAATCTTTACAGGGGCCCCCCAAATTACCTGTTGTTTTCAGTATTGATCCCCTTCATGATGGGGCAAATTTGGTCAAACGCCGACTCCCATGCTGGGGCCTGACGCAACTTTTTGCATGTAAAAAACCCTTTTCGGGCTGTTGGCCATCAGTTTTTGGTTTTTTGTGTTTTTTATACACTTTTTTGCAAAAGGAAAAAAAAGAAATGATGGGATAAAATCAGCTCCCCCAGGAACACTTTTTTGGGGGCTTTTTAAAATTTTAACTGTGCCCATTTTGGGAAAAAAGGTCCCTTTTTCCCTTAAAAGGGGAAACTGTCACCCCAAAAAGCCATATCAAGAAAAAAAAAGGCGGAATAGTGCATCCCATAAATAATTTTAACGGTTTTGGGTATCATATAAACATGAAACCCCCCCTTTTCCCTAGCAAAAAAACCTTTGAAAAAAAATTTTTGGGGATTGTACGGGGCAATCACTGCAGAAAGGGCAGGGGGCGGGGGTTTTTTTATGTCCTCACCCCCCCTCCCCCTCCTCGTCAAACTGTTGCGGGATTCGCCGTCTGGGGGGAAACCACAAAAACGGCGTTAGGTTCCCCGCAATTTCCAATTTTAAAATTCTTGGGCCCGGGACAGCGCAGTAAAGCCCTTTTCCCAAAAGTGGGGAAAGCATAAAAAAGACTACAACGCAAACGTAATCTTTCCTTGCCCCCGAAAGGCCCCTTTCCCAAAGGGAAGCAAATAAATTTCCCCGGGGGAAGGAAGACTAGCGCATGGGCCGTAAACATTTTATGCTTTGCCCCTGTTGGGAAAGCATACTGCGCATTTTCCCGGGCAAATTTTTTAATTGCGCAATTGCGGGAACCCAAAAGCCGTCTGTGGTTTTTCCCCCAGAAGGCGTACGCAACAGAAACGAGAGCGGGGGCGGGGAGACAGGGAAAACCGCCCGGGCCCCCCTGACCTTACTGCATTTATTGCCCCATACAATCCCCCCCAAATTTACAAAAGGGATTTTTTTTCTATAAAACGGGGGTACCCTGATAATTTTACCCACCTTACTTAGTTAAGGGGGGGACCAAATTTCCCCTTTCTTTTCTTGATATGGCATTTTTGGGGGGGGCAGATTTTTCCCTTTTTAAAGTAATCTTAAACCCGGGGAAAAAATAAACAATATTTTTTTTTTTTTCAGAAAAACACTAGTAGCACTAAAATTTTCTCAAATTTTTTAAATTGTAATAATCACCAAAAATTGAAATTTGAAAGTTGTTTTGTTTTTTAGTAGGGGAGAGCGTATTTTATTTTTTAAGAATTTATTATCAGCCGGGAAAAAATTAAAAGAGCCCCACTGAAATTTTTTTTAAAATTTGTCGTTTTTTTTTTTCTTTATGGGTAATTTTGGAGAAAAATTTGAAAATTGCTCTGTTATTCTATAAACAAATGCCATGTCCCCCCCCAAATTTCCAAACAAAGCTGAAAATTAACCCCACCAAAGAAGTTTCCCTTTAAACCCCCAGTCCTCAAATGGCCAATCCTTAGGGGTTTTTGGGGAAACTTCAGCCGGGCCCCCTTTTGCTTTTATTTATAAAGGGTTTTTTTTTCTAGCTTTACATGAGTTAGCCCTGCCTCTGGGAGCCTTTTTTAACGTTCTTCCCGGGAAAACTTCACCCCAGTGCCTTTTTTGCCTTTCCTTTTTGTAGGTCACTTTATGTCTCCTGCGGTTGCTGATGACTTTTTGAATAAGATGAGGGCACCCCGGGTCAGGGGAGAGTCATTTTTGCCCCTGCCGGCTGTACCCTTTGTTTTTCCCCCAAGGCTGCTGTTTGACCTTTTTTGTAAAAAACCTGCGTCTTAAAAAATTTTTTAAGGATGGAGGCAAAAAGGGATGGCCCACTGAATCCTCTGCTGTAAAGCCAAAAGAGCCCTTTTTCCTTTTCCTCACCCCAAGCCCCTTTTTGCTTTTTCAATTTCCTTTGGCAGGGTTTAAACGTTTTTTTTTTCATTCCTTTTAAATTTTTTGGGATATTCCTAGCACTTTTTTTGCTATCCAGCTTGTAAAAATTGCAAGAGGTTTGGGAACAACAGCATTGGGTTTTTTTTTACTTTTTCCCCACCCAAATAAATTTTTGGGCAGGTGATCACCTAACAAAAAGCACCTTAAAATAGAATGAAAGGGGAAATCTGGTTGGAATTCATCGGGCACGGAATGGAAAGGCCGTCAGACATGTAAGAAACGATTTTTATAAAACTGTGCAGGGGCTCCTGATTTTTTTCCCGAGCTGTACAAGTAAAAGGGGAAAAAAAAAAAAAATTGGGAAAGGGGTTTGGAAAGGTTTCCCCTTTGGGCTTCATTTTTATGCAAAAAAAAATTTTTTTTTACCCCTTTTTTTAAAAGGGGGAAAAACTAGGGGGTTTACTCAAAATTTTTCCAAAAAAATTTTTAAAAATTTTTTTTTACCAGGTTTAAAAATGAAACCCCTTTTTTTTTAAATTACCCGCGGAAAATTTTTCCCCAAGGGGTTTTTTTTTTTTGGGGTTTTTAAATGTTTTTTCATTTTTTTTTGGTTTTTTTGATTTTCAAAAATTTTTTTTCTTTTAACCCCATTTTAAAATTTTTTCCCGGGGCAATATAATTTTCCTATGGGAAAATTTGGTAAAAATTTAAAAAAAAAAAAAAACCCCTTTCCCTTTATTTTTTAAAAATTTTTAAAAATTTTTTTTTTGGAAAAAATCGCAAATGTTTTTTAATTTTTTTCCTAAAAAAATGGAAAAAAAAAAGGGTTTTTAAATTCCCAAAAAAAATTTTGGAGGCTATCGGTTTGGAAATTTTTTCCCCCCTAGGCCTTCCGGAAAAGAGTTTTTTTCCCCCCCCTAAAAGCTTTTGGAATTTAAATTTAATTCTCCCCTTTTTTCCTTTCCCCTGAAAAAACCACTTTTAAAAAACCTTACTTGGGGGCCAAAACTCCCCCCTTTAAACCCCAAAAAAAACGGGATTTCCCAAAAGGGGAAAAAGACCCAAACCCCCTTTAGATAGCCTTTCAAAAATTTTAAATTCAGGGAACTGAGTTTTGGGTTTCTTATTTAAAAAAAAAACCTATTGACATTTAAAAAATTTAAAAGGAAAAATTTTAATTTTTTTCTTTTTTTTTTAAACTATTTTAAAAAATTTTTTTTAAAAATTTTTTTTTTCATAATTTCAACCAAAATAAACCTTAAAAGATTTGTTTTCTAAAATTTTATTTTTTTTTTTTTTGGTAAAAAATTAATTTTTTAAAAAATTTTTTTTTTTTCCCAAACCCCCCCCCCCAAAACCAAACCCCCAAACCCCCCCCCCCAAAAAAAACACACACACACACACAGCTAGACCCAAAAAAAATTTTTGGGAAATATGACAAACCTTCGCGTTTTGGGGGTTTCTGCGCCCCCTTATTTGGAAAAAATTTTTAAAACAGTTGAATGAAAATTGAACTAAAAACTTTAAACCCCTTTCCCCCTCCCCAGCCTGTTTTCACCTTCATGACCGGCCAAATTTAACAATCCGATCGGGTCATTTTAAATGGGGAAAATAACTCGGGAAGGGTTTAAAAGGATCCCACTGATTTAGACTTTTTTCGTGACTTTTGGGGTTTTCTTTATAGGGGAAAAAATTTGTTCGATAGAGTTCTTTAATTTTTTAAAAAAATAGGAAATTTGGAAAAAAATTTTAAAATTTTGCAATTTTAAATTTTTAATTTTGGAATACCCGGAAATTAAAAGGGGCACACAAAATGGGAAAAAGATAAAAATTTCCCCTTTTCCCTATTTTTAACATCAGCCCCAATTTTTTGTTAGGACTCATTTTTGTCATGGTATAGGAAATGGTTAATGTCCTGTCCACTCAGGGTTAATTTTTGCTGGCCTCCCCTTTGGTCTGGGGTAATTTTTTTTCCCAGTCCAGAGGGGGATTTCTGTCAGCTAAACTTTTTGTTGTGCCCGTGAAATTTGGGCCCCCCTGGTTTTCCCAAAATTTTTTATTTGTTGACCCGGCTGTTTTTCCCAAGGGGTCCTTTCTCAGGTTTTTGGCTTTTTTCAAAAGGGGTTTTGTATTTTTAATTTTGTATTTTGTTTTTCCCCCCCCTTTGGGTTTTGTCTTGCACCCTTTTTACCCCTTTTTGAAAACCCCCTTTTGGGCTGCGGATTTGTCTTGGGGCCTTTTTTATTGTCCTTTTCTTTCCCCTTGGCTTTTCTCCTTTTCCGCAAGGTTTCCCGGCCCCCGGGGGCTTTCCAGCCCCCCCATCAGGGCTGGGTCCTTTTTTTGCAGTCCTATTAACTCTCCCTGGGGTGTTTAGCCCCCCGGTCCCCCAAAAAAAACCCGGGGCCTTTTTTTTTTCCCCCTTTTTGTTGGGCCTGTTTCGGGTTTTTTGGGGGAAAGGGTTTCTTTCACTGACTTTGGCCGTTTAAGAATTTGGTGGTTTGCCCAAAAAAAAAAAATTTTTTTCTTTTTCCCCCCCGGGGGGGGGAGCCTTTTGGCCGGGGACTTCGGTTAAAGATTTTCCCCCCCCTTGGAAGGTTTTGAGCAAAAATCTGGTTTGCTCCGAAACGGGGAAAAGTGGGTGAAAATGGGGTTTTCCGGGTTTTTAGAGGGGGGGGCCCCCGATGGGTTTGGAAGCCCCCCCTAAAAAATTTTTTGGGTAAAAAATTTTTTAAAATTTTGGGGCAAATTGTCTTTTAACTTTCCCCCGGAGTGGAAAAAAGGGGGGGAGGGAATGCCCTTAAAAAAAGGGGGTCCCAAGGTGGTTTTCCCTTTTTTCCCCGGCCCCGGGGGTTGTAAAGTTTTTTTGGGGTGGGGGGGTTATTAGAGCCTTATAGGGGGGTATTGTTTGTTAACGGGGGGGGCTTGTAATGGGTTTTGTCGAGCAAATTGGAGCTTTTAAAAAATGCCGGGAGGGGGGGTTTTTCCCGGGCCATTCCCCTTTTTAGGCGCTGGCTTAACCCCCTCCCCAAACCTCGGGGGGAAAAAGGGGGGTTTGACCGGGGGCCTCAGGGTCCGGTCCCTTGTATCCAAATTTTTAAAAACCCCCCCCCCAGTTTTTGTGGGGCTTTTGAAAGACCCAAAAAAGTTTAAGGCACCGTATTTTTAAATTGGGGGGTTTGGGGTTTAAAAAATTTTTGACCCCTTTTTTTCATCAAAAAAGAGTTTTGGGGGCCAACGTGGGGGGCCCCCCCTTTTCCCCGGGCATTTTTTTTTTCCTTTCTTTGGGGCTAGGTTAATTTTTAAATTCGGCGGTTTTTTTTTTTTTAAAAAAAACCCCTTTTCCCCCCCCCCCCCCCCCCCTTTTTTTTTTAAAAATCCTTTTAAAAAAAAAAAAAAAAAAAAACCCCCCCCTTTTTTTTTTCGCCCCCAAAAATTCCCCCATTAAGGGAAAGGGGGGAGACCCCCCCGGCGGCCTCCCAAAAACCAGCCCTTTGGACCAAACCAAAAACCAGGGGAAACCAAAATTTTTTGGGATTTCATCCCCTTTTCCCCCGGGATGGAATTTTTTTTTTCTAAAAATTTTTTTATAAAGGGGGTTTCCACCCACGGGGAAAAAATTAATTTTGTTTTAAATCTGAATAATGTGCCGGCGGGACGGGAAAAATTGGGGTGCCTGGCTGCAACGCCACAATCCCCCTCATTGAGGGGGAAAAAAAGGGGGAAAGATCAACCAAAGGGGGGAAATGAAATAAAAAAGGTCTTTGTTGAAACTTCCGTTTCTCTTGTAAAAACCGAAAAATCTTTTATCTGTGTCGTCGGTCAGCCCTGGGGGGGATTCCGGAAAACCTAAAGACTTTAAGACATTTTCCGAAAGTGAGGCTGAGGCGCCCCCCCACATAGACCCTATGATTGCCCCAAATTAAATTTGTTACCGGGACCCAAATTCCCCCAAGGCCGTTTTTTTAATTTTTGCCCGGGCCCTAAAACCCCCCGCCAACCCTGAAAGAAAACACAAAAAAAACCCCTCGCAAAAGGCAAAAATTTGGGCCCCTGGGTTGTCCCCCCTTTGGAAAAGCGGGGTTTTTTTCTTGTAAAAAAAAAAAGAAGGTTTTTGCGACCAGGGCTCGATTTTGGGGGAATTTAAAAAAAATACCTTTTAAAAACACGTACCCTTCCCCCCGGGAACCCCGAATTTTTGCAATCAACCACGGGGGCCAAAGGGTTTTTTCTAAGCTCGATCTACGAGGATTTATAACCTTAAAAGGGACCGGGGGGGGGACGAATGGAAAACAGCATTTCAAAACAACTTGAGGGGCTTTTTTGAAAACCGGTTTATCCCCTTTCCGGTCTCCCCAAAAGGCCCCTGCTTTTTTTCAAAAATTTCATCAAGGGGTTGTTTTTTTTTCTGATTTAATTGGACGTTATGTAGTCTTTTTACCGGGATGACATTCTGATATACTCAAAAACAATCATCACACTTGCATAAATTAAAGTGCGGTTTTTAGGAGACTCCGGGAGAAACTTTTTGTATGCTAAGCTGGAAAAAGTGTTTTTTTTTTAAGCAAGAACTGCCCTTTTCGGGGTGTAAGGGTACCCGGGGAGGGTTTTCCCCCATAAATTCCGGGAAAAAGGTTTAAAAGGCCCTTTAAAACAATTGGGTAACCCTCATAAACTAAAAGGGGTTTGAAAAACCCAAAAAAAAAGTTTGGGCTCGCTAACTTTTATGGGAAGTTCAAAAAAGGGTTTTTCACAGGTAAAAAACCCCTTTTGGGACGGCCCTCACTTTTAAAGGGGGGCAGAGGAAAAAAAAATTGGTCCGGGGCCGAAAAAAATTCCCTTTCCTTACATTGAAAAAAAGTTTTACTTAAAGCCCCTGTGGGGTAAAAACCCATTCGTCAAGACCTTTTATCGGGAGGTCACGCTTCAGAAGGGGGGTTTGGGGGCAGTTTTGCCCCGGGCCCCCTCTACCCCACTAATCTAAACCCTTTCCCTTTTTTCTCTAAAAAGTTCTCTTCGGCAGAGAGAAACAAATGCGGCAACAGGGGGAATTTGGGTTGGGGGGGTTTGGGGTTTGGGGGGAAGGGGGGGGGGGGGATTATTTTTGGAGGAATTTGTAAAGGGCCCCCATATTGAGTTGAAAGAGATTGACCCCCAGACGGGCCCCGTGGCACTTTTTTTTTTCCGTTTTTAAATTTTTGTTGTTTCGGTAGCTAAAGGATGAAAAGGTAAAAAAGGCAATCCCCCAAGAATTGGAACTTTTAGTTTCCCTCCCCTTTGCCCTACCCACCACAACTGAGGCAGCCGTGGAACTTTCCTACGTTGGCCTAGACCCTCGCCCACAGCCTGAGAAACAAACCCCAAAAAACACCTAAAAAAGAAAGAGGAAAGCTATTTTGCCCCGGAGCAGATCCCCAAAGAACATAAAAAGCCCCCAAACAGAAAATGGGGGTTTAAAGGAACAAGATGAAATACTGACACAGACAAAAAAATAGAAAAGCAAACTTTTGGGGCCCAAACAACCTAAATAAAAAGGGGATAGGAAGGGAAAATTACTAAAAACCCAAAAAAACCCGAAAAGCACCAACCTACTAATTTAAAATCCCCTTAGATCACACGACCTCTACCACCTAAAAAAGTTCTCTGGTAAAAAAAAAAATCAAAACGCAGCCACGAAAAAACTAAAAAAAACCCAAAAGTCCCAAAACATCAGTGGCTGAACTAAACTGAGAGGGCAAAACCCCCGGGGGACCCAAAAGGCCCCCACAGAAGGGCAGACAAAATGAAAAAAAAATCAACCCCAAAAAAACAAAAAGAAAAAAAGGGCCTTATCTTTTAAAGCAGGAATGCAGAAAAGGGCACAGCAGCAACAAAGGAAACAGGCTAAAGGTTTGAGACCAAAAAATTGATCCCGGCAACCCTGAGGGAAGGCGATTTCCCTTTAAATATAAACCATCATTTAACACCTGTTTTCCCACCCCCACAATCTTCACGGGAAACAGCCAGTACCGTTTGTAACCCCCCCCAGAGGGAGCCTCTGCTCAGAACCTTTTTCAAGTCCATTCACAACAGTACCCCCCCTGAGGGGGGGTCCCCCGAACCCTCACTTGAGCAACCAGTCGGCCCGGGAAATGGGGTTCTATGATACCACGGATAGTCTCCTAGCAGGGATGCCCCGAAGAAAAACCACCCAAAAAATTTGGGCTTCCTGACCAAACCTCTCCACTTAACCAAAAACTGGAGTTTCCGTCTTTAAAAAAAAAAATTTAAAATTTTCCCCAACCCCAAACTCCCCCAAAATTGCCCCCCAAACCCAAAAAGGGGCTGGGGGCAAAGCAGAAAGGGAAACCCCCGGCCAACAAACCCCCCCAAAAAAGACTTTTGGAACACCGAAAAGGATCTTAAATTTCCCTGGAAAAAAAGAAAAGAAAAAAAACAGGGTTAAAATCTCCATGATCCTTTTTAAGGCCCCAAAAACCTAGGCTTTTTAAAATTTTGGAGATGCCACTCTCATAGGGAAAATTTCTTTTAAAGGGCAACCGGGCCAAATCCCCCCTTTAAAACCCAGGACCATCATTTCCCAGCTGGTTAGCAAACGGGTGGGCCCTCTCCTGAGAGAGGGGCAACCCTCCCCCTACCGGTCCCAAAACTGTTTTTCTACGCTCCACAACAGATTTTAACACCTTTGGCCCGACAAAGCCCCGCTGTCCCCGAAAAAAATCGAGGGGAAACCCAAAATTACAGAAAAAAAGGATACATCAAAGTGGCAGAGCTACCCCCATTAATTTAAAAGCAAACTCACCAAAGGCAAAAAAGAGACCCCCGTCATCCTTAACGCAGACCCAAACATTTAGATAAGGGCCCCCAATGTCTGGTTTTTTTCTCTCAGTTTGACCATTGGTCCGGGGGATGAAAAACCCCGGGGGAAAAACAATTGAACACCAAAATTTTTGAACAAAAAAGGCCCCCCAAAATCGGAAACAAACTGGACTCCCCCTGTCAACACAATGTTTTTTCAGGGAAACCGGTAAACGAACCACGGGTTAAAAGGGAAAAAAGGCACCAATTCAAAAGGAGGAAGGCAACTTTGGGAATGGGGAAAAAAGGGTGTATCATCTTGGAAAACCTATCACAAA
>JARQOD010013142.1:0-16883 GCA_033576555.1 Oophaga sylvatica
GATGCCATCAAATCCACTTGGGGAGTTCCCCAACGGGAGCACAGCAGTGCAAAAATTTCCGGATGAAGACTCCATCTTCTCGCGACTGAGGAAGTCCGCCGTGATATTCTGAACCCCTGGAATGTGGATCGCAGAAATGGCTGGCACTCTGGTCTCGGCCAAATCAGGATCCGAGACACCTCCACCATGAGCCTGGAACTCCTCGTCCCGCCTTGATGGTTGATATACGCGACCGCCGTCGCGTTGTCTGTCTGCACTCGGACTGGCAGACCACTCAAAGGGACCGTCCAGTGTTGGAGGCAAAGGAAAATTGCCCTCAATTCCAGGATGTTGATCGGTAGAACAGACTCTTCCGATGACCATACTCCCTGAATCCAGAGATCGTTCCAGACACCCCCCCAGCCCGTCAGGCTGGCATCGGTGGTTATGACCGACCACCTCGGAGGGAGGAAAGACTTCCCCAGGGATAACGCTCCTGGACGTAACCACCATCCTAGAGATTCTCGCACCCTGTGGGAGATGATGACACTGCAATCCAGCGAAGCCTGCGATCGATCCCAACGACTCAGAATGAGCCTTTGGAGAGCCCTGGAATGAAACTGGGCAAACGGAAGTGCCTCCATGGACGCCACCATCAAACCCAGAAGGCGCATACACTTCCGAAGGGACATTGCCGTCGAAGACTTCATAATCTGTACATGTCGAAGGAGACATGCCCGCTTGCTGGAGGTAGGGACACCACTGCCCGTACTGTGTCGAAATGCATCCCCAAAAACAGGATTGACTGCGACGGTTCCAGAGACGACTTCTCCCAATTGACCAGCCACCCGAAGTCCTCCAGGAGCTGAAGGGATAGATTGCGAGCCGTCACCGCCTCCTCCTTTGAGGACGCCACAATCAAAAGGTCATCCAGGTAGGGAAGAATTGTAACCCCTGTCTTCGAAGAATTGCCATGAGAGGCGCCAGAATTTTTGTAAAAACTCTGAGCGCTGAGGCCAAGCCGAATGGCAGAGCCACAAACAGGTAATGGTCCTGACCTATGGCAAAACGAAGGAAGCGCTGGTGAGCCCTTCCGACGGGAACATGCAAATAAGCGTCGCGAATGACGATTGACACAAAAAAGTCGTTCTGCGACAGGGCTGCCACAACGGAGCGAAGCGACTTCATGCGGAATTTTTGGGTGTGGACATGCCGATTCAATCTTTTGAGATCCAGAATAGGGCGAAATTTGTCCTCCTTTTGGGGACCACAAAAAGATTGGAATAAAATCCTCTTCCCCGGTCCTCTGGCGGAACCGGTATTACCACACCCTTCTGCAGAAGGAATTCGACCTCTCGCAGCAGAGCGGCAAATAGCTCGGGCTCTGACGGGATGAGAGACTGGCAAAAACTGTCCGGGGGTCGAGAAGAAAACTCAATGAAATAGCCTGCCGACACGACCCGCGTTACCCAGGTGTCCGAACGCGGGAAACCCAAGTCGCTTCGAAATAGAGCAGGCGACCCCCAACTCGAGATCCCTCGAGTGAGGCCCTGGCGTCAGTCCGCCTTAGCGGGCTTTTTGTCAGCTTCCCGCTTGTCTTGACGGAAACTTTGTTTCCAGGGAGTGCGGGATTTCTGAGAGGACTTTTTTCCCGAAAAAGAGGGACGACCCGATCCCCAAGAGGACTGACCGAATCGTCCCCTGGACCGAAAGGACCGCCGACCACTACCGGCACTAGGCCTGCCAGACGCAGAAGCCATAGCCCTTCGCTGCGGTAAAGCCGCTTCTTTTGCCTTTGCCTTGGCAATCAGCTCTGTGAGATCAGATCCAAATAGCTAACCACCCTTGTAGGCTAAAGACAGCAAACCTTGCTTGGAAACCGCGTCCCCGATCCACTGTCTAAGCCACAGTGCTCTTCTGACTGTGACCGCCGAGGATTGCACCCTGGACAACAGTGACGCAGTATCCAGACCTGCATCATAGCCATATCGGGCTGCAGTCTCCAACAATTCGAGAAGCCCATCTACCTCGGATAACGGAGATCTATTTTGCAACGCCGTCCGTATACGGACAAACCAGCTCAGGGAAGCTTTACAAGCACCCATGGATCCTAGCACCGCTCTGAATCCATGACCCGTGGCCTCGAAGGTGGATTTCGCCGCCATCTCCGTTTTTCTGTCCAGCGGGTCCTGCAGACTCGCCTTCCCTTTAACAGGGAGCAATGAGGATTTACTAAGCTGGGATAAAGGAACATCCACTTCAGGAGAAGGAATCCAATTATCAATCAACTCCGTAGAACACGGATATAGTGCCTCAAAGAACCGTGTCCCTTGAAAACGTTTATCTGGACACAGGCGTTCCTTCTCCACTGCCCCATTAAGCTCGTCCAGAGATGGTAATGCCGATCGCGACTTATGCGCCTCCTGATACATTCGGGCCGACTTACCAGGACGTCTAGTTACCTCCTCCGGTAACTGTAACGCCTCCCTCATGGCCTCAATAAAAGCCTCTGTTCGGCCCAAAAAAGAGGCAGAATGCCCCTGCCGATCCTCCTTATCCGAATCGGATAACTCCCCATCTGAGTCTGAAGGGGAACCCTGTCCGCATTCCATATCAGAGACCTCTGATTCGCTACGCGGGAAGGATGGTACCGGCCTGTGTCGCTTCCTGTCATGAGAGGATCTAGCTGACACCCAATGACCTAAAAGGTCACACAGGCCATCAATAGAACGAGCGAGGGCATCCATTTTGGCATCACTGCAACCTCCGACCGCTGCGCTGGACGCCGTCGAGGTCTGCGTATCAGATACGCGCGACTGATCCTGTAGCGGATCTGGAAGACGGTCCGCACCTTCTGGACCCTGATCCAACATGCCCTCACACAGTATATGGCAGGACAAAACCTGTCAGTAACTAGAAAAAAGTGTGGTTTCTTAAGTGGACGAAACAAGCACGCTGAAGGGTTAAAACTCTTAAAGGAGAGAGCTACCCCAGCTATCCAATTTAAAATATCAGCAGAATATGTCAGCAATATAATTAACCCTTATATGTTCTGATCCAAACTGGAATAGAACCTATGGCGGGTAGTTGCTGGATTCTTGCGCTGAAAGGGTTAACCCTCCAATAGGGGTTAATGTCGCAGGCTCCCCACAACCCCCTTTTCAAAATAAAAGGGGTGTGCGAGTCCCAGACAAAACAAGGTCTCTATATGAGACCGCAGCTGCAGGATAGCGCAATCTGCTATTGTCACACAGAAAGGTCCTGCGCTGTGGGGGCGAGGACGTTTCACTCACCCAGCTGGCCGCGGTGATGTACTCTTGTTAGTCGGGAGGAGCAGAGCATGAGGAGCCCGGGAAGCCTCTGTAATGGCCGCCGCGCTTAGAGAAGCCGGAAGAGAAGGACAGTGAAACCGCGCTCTCAGAGCGCTTCCTGTCACAAGAAGACCGGGAAGCGCGAAGCCACGCCCCCCGGCTTCAAAAAAGAGCGCGAACTCCTCCGCTCTCTTTCTCCCATGTCCTGCAGGCTTCTGCCTGCGGACAAAAAATACAGTCACCAAACATGTCACATGTAGCAGCGGCTGCCGCAGCAGCCGCTGAGAGCACTCACATACATTAAAATGCGGAGTACTCACCAGCTGAGCGCCATAGGGACCCCCAGATGCGCGGTTTGCGTCCCCGCCAGGGAAGCAATCCTCATCCCCCAGGGCCGGCATGATTCTGCAGGGACCACCATACAGGTAATACAGATCCGCCAAGGGAGAGGTGGGGGTCCAGCAGCGCTGAGACCCCTGAGACCTCAAGACCACTTCTGGTGATCCAAGTCTCTTGTCCGATGAAAATAAAAAATTCTTCTGAGGAGCTGCTTCTGGCAGCGACCATCCTCTGAGACCTCAAATTTTAGACTGGAGAAGCTGGAGTAGGAGGAGCCCGAGCTGGAGGGGCCGGTCAACACTCTTTTTAATCTGATGTGTCAATCCTATCTGGGCTCCGCCTACCCACTAGTAATGACTAGTGTGTCTCTCTTCCTTCCATCTGCTGCTGAAAATGTATATTACAGCCATCAGCCACGCACAGCTCAGAGATATATCATGGCACAGGTGTAATGTTTTTCCTGTAGTTTATCATAATCCTATTTGAAAATAGTCAGTTTTAAAAGAAATTGAAAAGTCAGGATAAAGATAAACTCTGTTGTTATTGTACAGAAATTCTCACTTGGCCTCACTGCACATTTAATGTTGTCGATCATAAAAGCGAAGTTTGAACAGAAAGACTGGACCTGGTCTTGTAGGGACCATATGAGAACTTTCAGCAGCACAGAAGGGAGAGAAGGTAGATTCATCTAAAAAGATATCAGGGATCTAGGAAGCCAACAGCATCATTATCCTCCGCTTTCTATTACAGGCCATATCACATATTGGCCAACACACACGGCTCATACACGCTGCCACCACTCACCGAACACACGGGCGATGAGTCCCGGAAATATTACTACTATGTGCCAATCACCAGGAGCACACACTCTAAAGGGTATGCCACACTAAACAATATCGCTAACGAGATCGCTAAAAAACGTCACTATTTAGTGATCCCGTTAGCGATATTGTTCAGTGCGGCAGCTTCCAGCGACGAGCTTCCTGCTGTGATCTCGCTCGTCGCTGGAATCGCTCCGGACCCTATTTCATCGCTGGCGCTCCCGCTGGGTGAGTATCTAATCGCTGTGTGGCACCTTTTCTTAGCGATTTAGCGGTACTTTTGTACCGCTAAAGTCGTTAAGAAGATCGCTAACGGCGATAGCGTCGTTAACTATATCGCTAAATGTGGCCGCACTTAGCGATATAGAAACAATCCCGCTAGCGATCTCATTAGTATGCGTCGTTATCGTGATCGCTAGCGGGATTGTTTAGTGTGGCAGTACCTTAAGGCTATGGATTCTTTAGAGCAACAAGGTTCAGACTTATTAAAGTTTAAAGGTACAGTGCTTACAATAAAAGGAATATAAAAATGAAAATAAGGGACATATTTTATACTGTTTTGCATATTTGTAACAGGGAGAAAAACTTACAGAAATATCGAACATTCTGGTACTCTGTCCCCGAGATGATCACATCAGCTTGGCTGCCCTCATATATGACAAGGTACTTTTGTGTGGAAGTCTAATTTATAGATATGACTTGGGAATCCAATTTCTAGACCAGCCTCTCATTATAAAATTCTAATTGCTGGTTTGTGAGTGGACCATGCCATGCTACCAATGAATACATTATTTTCTCTCTGAACCTCTGGTGTAAACTTTCCCATAGATAGCTAGCCTTTGACATCTAACTAAAGATAAAGAAGGTGTGAAATGCTCCAATTCTATGTACTCTCAGGAAGGCACCCTGGAGAAATTGGAGACTAGGAGACTGCCAGTCAGGCTAAAGGGTATGCCACACTAAACAACATCGCTAACGGGATCGCTAAAAAACGTCACTATTTAGCGATCCCGTTAGCGATGTTGTTGTGTGCGGCATCTGCCAGCGACGAGCTTCCTGCTGTGATCTCGCTCGTCGCTGGAATCGTTCCGGACCCTATTTTCATCGCTGGCGTCCCGCTGGGTAAGTATAAATCGCTGAGTGTGGCACCTTTTTTAGCGATTTAGCGGTACTTTTGTACCGCTAAAGTCGTTAAGGAGATCGCTAACCGCGATAGCGTCCTAACGACATCGCTAAAATAGGTAGCTACTAGCGATATAGAAACAATCCCGCTAGCGATCTCATTAGTATACGACGCTAACGAGATCGCTAGCGGGATTGTGTAGTGTGGCAGTACCTTACATGAGGTCATGACCTGTGTGGAGAGCTGCAGCCTAAGACAAACGTCACTTACTGCTGGCCATATGTGCATACATACAGTGGTGGCCAAAAGTATTGGCACCCCTGCAATTCTGTCAGCTAATACTCATTTTCTTCCTGAAAATGATTGCAATCACAAATTATTTGCTATTTTTATCTTCATTTAATTTGCTTGCAAGGAAAAAACAAAAAAGAGAATGAAGCAAAAATCAAATCCTTGATCATTTCACACAAAACTCCAAAAATGGGCAGGACAAAAGTATTGGCACCCTCAGCCTAATACTTGGTTGCACAACCTTTAGCCAAAATAACTGCCAACAACCGCTTCCGGTAACCATCAATGAGTTTCTTACAATGCTCTGCTGGAATTGTAGACCATTCTTCTTTGGCAAACTGCTCCAGGTCCCTGATATTTGAAGGGTGCCTTCTCCAAACTGCCATTTTGAGATCTCTCCACAGGTGTTCTATGGGATTCAGGTCTGGACTCATTGCTGGCCACCTTAGAAGTCTCCAGTGCTTTCTCTCAAACCATTTTATAGTGCTTTTGGAAGTGTGTTTTGGGTCATTTGTCCTGCTGGAAGACCCATGACCTCTGAGGGAGACCCAGCTTTCTCACACTGGGCCCTACATTATGCTGCAAAATTTGTTGGTAGTCTTCAGACTTCATAATGCCATGCACACGGTCAAGCAGTCCAGTGCCAGAGGTAGCAAAGCAACCCCAAAACATCAGGGAACCTCCGCCATGTTTGACTGTAGGGACCGTGTTCTTTTCTTTGAATGCCTCTTTTTTTTTCCTGTACACTCTATGTTGATGGTTTTTCCCAAAAAGCTTGACTTTTGTCTCATCTGACCAGAGAACATTCTTCCAAAACGTTTTAGGCTTTCTCAGGTAAGTTTTGGCAAACTCCAGCCTGGCTTTTTTAAGTCTCGGTGTAAGAAATGGGGGTCTTCCTGGGTATCCTACCATACAGTCCCTTTTCATTCAGATGCCGATGGATAGTACGGGTTGACACTGTTGCACCCTCGGACTGCAGGGCAGCTTGAACTTGTTTGGATGTTAGTCGAGGTCCTTTCTCCACCATCCACACAATCTTGCGTTGAAATCTCTCGTAAATTTTTCTCTTCCTTCCACATCTAGGGAGGTTAGCCACAGTGCCATGGGCTTTAAACTTCTTGATGACACTGCGCACGGAAGACACAGGAACATTCAGGTCTTTGGAGATGGACTTGTAGCCTTGAGATTGCTCATGCTTCCTCACAATTTGGTTTCTCAAGTCCTCAGACAATTATTTGGTCTTCTTTTCTCCATGCTCTATGTGGTAGACACAAGGACACAGGACAGAGGTTGAGTCAACTTTAATCCATGTTAACTGGCTGCAAGTGTGATAAACTTATTGCCAACACCTGTTAGGTGCCACAGGTAAATTACAGGTGCTGGTAATTACACGAATTAGAGAAGCATCACATGATTTTTCAAACTGTGCCAATACTTTTGTCCACCCCCTTTTTTAGGTTTGGTGTGGAATTATATTATTATGGCTTTAGGTCAATTCTTTTTGTGTTTTTTCATTGAAGACAAATTAAATGAAGATAGAAATAGCAAATAATTTGTGATTGCAATCATTTTCAGGAAGAAAATGAGTACTATCTGACAGAATTGCAGGGGTGCCAATACTTTTGGCCACCACTGTATATATATTTCACTACACATACATATGCACTACACCTCCCTCCTTATGAACGTGAATGGGGGTTGACTTGCAGGTCAGCTCCCAAGCGCGTATCTGGTTCTGCTCCACCTTGGCAAGATAGGCCATCAGCATTGCCATGATCGACTCCTTTCTTATGTTGAATTGTGAAATCATATTGCTGTAATATCAGGCTCCATTTAAGCAATTTCCCGTTGTCCCCAGCTGCTCTGTTGAGCCAACTCAATGGGTTATGATCTGTTATCACGGTGAAGTTGCGCCCATAGAGGTATGGTTGCAGTTTCTGCAGAGCCCACACAATTGCCAAACATTCCTTTTCAATGGTGGCATAGGCCACTTCTCTGGGTAGAAGTTTCCTGCTTAGGTAGAGAATTGGGTGCTCCTCACCTAGCTGGTTCACCTGGCTGAGAACCGCACCTAGCCCATAGGTGCTGGCATCGGTCTGCACTACAAACCGGCGAGTGAAATCTGGGGCCTGAAGGACGGGTAAACTAACCAGTGCTGACTTTAGGGCAGAAAATGACCCCTCACACTGAGGAGTCCAGGAAACAATTTGGGGAAGCTTCCTGCTGGTTAGATCAGTTAACGGCGTGGCCAGAGCACTGTAGTTTGGTACAAACCTCCTATAGTAGCCAGCCGTACCCAGGAAGGACAGTACCTGCTTCTTGGTTCGTGGGGTGGGCCATGCTGTAATGGCTTCTACCTTACCTGGCTCAGGTTTTAGCTGGCCTCCCCCCACCCGGTGTCCGAGGTATTGTACTTCCCCCATGGCTATCTGACACTTCCCTGGCTTAACAGTAAGGGCCCCGTCTCACATAGCGACTCACCAGCGATCCCGACAACGATATGAACTTGTCAGGATCGCTGCTGAGTCGCTACATGATCGCTGACTGAGCTGCCAAACAGGCAGCGATCAGGATAGTTACACTGCAGGTAGCGTTGCTTAGTTACCCGGCAGTGTACATTTTGTACCAGCCCGCTGATGCAGGAAGCTGGTAACCAAGGTACACATCGGGTTTCCAGGCGATGTGCGGTGCCTGGTAACCCGATGTGTACCTTGGTTACCAGCTCCCCTGCAGTAGCGTGCTGGTATCCAACGTACACATCGGGTTTCCAGGCTCTGAGCGGTGCCTGGAAACCCGATGTGTACCTTAGTTACCAGCTGATTGCTGGTCTCCTGCCTGCCACACGCAGCGATGCGTGCTGGCCAGTGGGAGACCAGCAATCAAAAAAAAGTCCAGGCATTTCTGACACGACCAGCGATTCACAGCAGGGGCCTGATTGCTGGTACGTGTCACACATAGCGAGATCGCTGTTGCGTCACAAAACTTATGACTCAGCAGCGATCTCGCTATGTGAGACGGGGCCCTAAGATCTGCAGTGTTAAGCCTCTGCAACACCTGAGAAAGATGTACAAGATGTTCCTCCCAAGAATTACTGAAAATGGCTATATCATCAAGATAAGCAACGACAAAACCCTCAAATCCTTCCAATAAGTGATTGACCAACCTCTGGAAGGTGGCAGGGGCATTTTTCATACCAAATGGATCACTAGAAACTCAAACAGCCTGAATGGCGTTATAAAGGCAGACCTCTCTTGAGCTTCTTTGGTCCGGGGTATCTGCCAATATCCCCTACTTAAATCCATGATAGTGAGGTACGATGCATTAGCCAGCTGCTCTAACAGCTCGTCTATCCTCGGCAAGGGGTAGACCTCACATGTAGTCAGCAGATTTAATTTCCTGTAGTCTACACAGGACCGGGTAGTACGGTCCTTTTTCGGGACAAGAACCACAGGTGAGGCCCAGGCACTCTGGGATTTTTGTATTACCTTGAGGTTTAGCATCTCCTCTACCTGTTCCCTCATGTGTGACTTCACCTCTGCTGACACCCGGTATGCAGACTGCCTTACTGGGCGATTGGTACCGGTGTCTACATGGTGAGTGGCTAAGTGAGTCCTCCCAGGTTTCCCTTTGAAGACTTCTGTGAAGTCGCTGAGCACCCCCATCAGCTCAGACCTCTGACTGTGGGATAGCTCAGGGTTAAACTTCGCTGACTCCAAGGGACTCCATATACTAAGACCCAGCGCCCACATCTAGTAACAGATCAGCCTCCCCTTCTTCAGGCAGGCTACAGGCAGGCCTCCCTGTCATGATGAGCCTTCAACATTTTTACATGGAATACTTTGACGCGTTGCATGCTCATCTAGGGTCACCACATAGTTAACATCATTTAGCCGCTTGTGTACAGTGTATGGTCCCTCCCATGCGGCCTGCAGTTTATTCTCTAACATAGGGACCAAAACACAAACCTTCTGCCCCTCCTCGTAGGCCCTCAGTCTGGCATTACGGTTGTACCAGACCTTCTGGTTGATTTGGGCCTGGGTCACGTTCTCATGGGCCAGGTTGCTCAGTTTTTGCATTCTTTCTCTGAGTCGCAGTACATATTTGACCACCGAGACGCCTGTAGTTTTGGGGTCACCCTCCCAACAGTCCTTAATCAAATCAAGTGGCCCTCTGACCCTTCTCCCATAAACCAGTTCAAAGGGGGAGAATCCTGTTGACGCCTGGGGTTCCTCTCTGTAGGCAAATAACAGATGAGGGAGGTACCGCTCCCAGTCTCTTCCTTCCGTCTCCACCAGAATTTTCAGCATTTGTTTTAATGTTCCGTTAAAACGCTCGCAGAGTACATTGTTTGGGGATGATAGGCGCTGGCCACAAAATGCTGCACTTACATTTTTTCGCAGAGGCTTTCCATCAGATCGGACATGAATTGGGTTCCCTGATCAGTTAACATTTCCCTGGGGAAACCCACACGAGAGAAAACGGTCAGTAAAGCATCCGCCACTTTATCTGCTCAGATGGAGGACAGCGCCACAGCTTCCGGATATCGTGTGGCATAGTCCACCACTGTGAGGATGTACCTTTTGCCAGAGCTGCTAGGAATTGCAAGTGGCCCTATGATGTCCACAGCCACTCGCTGGAAGGGCTCATCGATCACTGGCAGTGGTTTGAATGGGGCTTTCTGTATATCCCCAGACTTTCCAACTTTCTGAAACTGCGCAGGATCGACAGTAGTTAGCTATATCTGTCCCCATCTTGGGCCAATAAGAGTTATGTGTCAGACGAGCTTTAGTCTTTTATACTCCAAGGATCCCAGCCAAAGGGATTTCATTAGCAATTCTCAATAATTTTTCCCTAAATGGATAAGGGACGACCAGCTTCTTTTCACAGTCCCAAGGTTCTGTAGAATCCGTAGGGAGAGTCTCTTTATACAGTCTGCCCTGCTCCCAGTATATTCCTCTTTGTCAGAAGCAGTGGGGGGTTGGTCTGCAAGA
Source organism: Oophaga sylvatica (assembly GCA_033576555.1). Lineage (NCBI taxonomy): Eukaryota > Metazoa > Chordata > Amphibia > Anura > Dendrobatidae > Oophaga > Oophaga sylvatica. The sequence continues at coordinate 10,856 of JARQOD010013142.1, forward strand.
CATCTGAGCTTCTCCAGACTGACATCTGACCACAGGGCCTCCTAGAAGCTCTGTCAGTCTGCGGCCCCTGGCCTAGTGTGACTGCCAGGCCCTGGTCTGAGTCATCAGTCTCAGTTATCAGGGACCTCGGTGGGTCTGCCATGAGAGGAGGCTTCTGGGCCACAGTATGGCCCCCCCAGTTCAGGCAGTTCTATTTGAGCCTCATCCTCTAATCTCTGGGGTTGAGACTGAGCCGCAGCCTGACTCCGGGTCACAGCGGCCATATACGTACATTGCTGTGCATTGTTACATTTTCCCTCCTCGCATGGGATCTCAGGTGGGTCGCTTTCTTCCACCTTCTCTGTAGCATTTATTTGTAAGGGAGGGATATAGTGGGACACCATCCTCCCCAAGTCTTGCCTAGCAACACATTGGTGGGAATAGCCTCTGATACTCCCACTTAGAATCATAGAATGGTAGAGTTGGAAGGGACCTCCTGGGCCTTCTGGTCCAACCCCCTGCTCAAAGCAGGATTCTCTAAATCATCCCAGACAGATGTCTATCCAGCCTCTGTTTGAAGACTTCCATTGAAGGAGAACTCATCACCTCTTGTGGCAGCCTGTTCCACTCATTGATCACCCTAACTGTCAAAAAGTTTTTTCTAATATCTAATCTGTGTCTCCTCCCATTCAGTTTCATCCCATTGCTTCTAGTCTTTCCTTGTGCAAATGAGAATAAAGATGATCCTTCTACAATGTGACAGCCCTTGAGATATTTGTAGACAGCTATTAAGTCTCCTCTCAGTCTTCTTTTTTGCAAGCTAAACATTCCCAAATCCTGCAACCGTTCCTCATAGGACATGGTTTGCAGACCGGTCACCATTCTGGTGGCTCTTCTCTGAACTTGCTCCAGTTTGTTGATGTCTTTTTTAAAATGTGGTGCCCAAAACTGGACACAGTATTCCAGATGAGGTCTGACCAAAGAGGAGTAGAGGGCAATAATGACCTCACGTGATCTAGACTGTATGCTTCTGTTGATACATCCTAGAATTGCATTTGCCTTTTTTGCTGCTGCATCACACTGTTGACTCATGTTAAGTCTGTGATCAATTAGTATACCCAAGTCTTTTTCACATGTGCTGTTACTTAGCCCTATTCCTCCCATTTTGTATATGCTTTTTTCATTTTTATTGCCCAGATGTAGTACTTTGCATTTTTCCCTGTTAAAATCCATTCTGTTAGTTGCTGCCCACTGCTCCAGTTTATGTATATCTTTTTGAATCCTCTCTCTCTCTCTTCTCTAGTATTAGCTACCCCTCCTAGCTTTGTGTGATCAGCAAATTTGATCAGTTTACCCTCAATTCCTTCATCTAAATCATTGATAAAGATGTTGAACAATACAGGGCCCAAAACAGAGCCTTGTGGTACCCCACTTGAGACATTCTTCCAACTGGATGTGCAGCCATTTACAACCACTCTTTGGGTCCGATCACTAAGCCAGTTATGAATCCACCTAACAGTTGCCTTGTCCATTCCATACTTAGTCATTTTTTCAATAAGGATTGTGTGAGATACTTTGTCAAATGCTTTGCTGAAGTCAAGATATACTATATCTACAGCATTTCCCTGATCCACCCAGTCAGTGATTGTCATAGAAGGAAATTAAGTTAGTCTGACATGACTTATTAGTTACAAACCCATGCTGACTCTGTTTAATCACTTCATTCTTATCCAGGTACTTGCATACATGTTCTTTAATAATTTGTTCAAAGATCTTTCCTGGCATAGAAGTCAGACTCACCGGCCTGTAGTTCCCTGGGTCCACCTTCTTCCCCTTTTTGAAGATAGGAACAACATTTGCTCTTCTCCAGTCTTCTGGGACTTCTACTGTTCTCCAAGAATTTTCAAAGATTATGGACAGTGGTTCAAGAATTTCTTCTGCTATCTCCTTCAGTACCCTGGGGTGTAATTCATCTGGACCTGGAGACTTGAATTCATTTATGTTAGCTAAGTGTTTCCTCACTGTCTTTCTGTTTATAGATATCCTGGATTCTTCTATTCCTTTAATAGGACAGTGAAGATCAGTTGATGTTACATTTCCTTTCTGAGAGAAAACAGATGCAAAATAGGAATTTAAAAGTTCAGCCTTCTCAACATCCTGACTTACCATTTCATCATTTTCATCCTGTAAAAATCCTATAGCATCTTTGACTTTTCTTTTACTTTTGACGTATCCCCAAAATCCTTTTTTGTTGCTTTTGACGTCACTTGCAAGCCTTAATTCATTGTCAGCTTTAGATAATCTGATTTGTGCCCTGCAGGTTCTGCAGACGGCATTATATTCTTCTTTAGATATGCCTCCCTCTTTCCATTTGATAAACATTTCTTTCTTCCTTTTTAGCATGTGTTTAAGTTCTATGTTCATCCATCCTGGTTTCCTTAAATGCTTCCCATTCTTCCCTCTTTTCGGAATTGTTAACGATTGTGCTTTGAGAATCTCATTTTTCAAGATTTTCCATCCTTCCTGGACATTTTTGTCCTTAAGGATATCCAGCCATTGGATCCCTCCAATTCTCTTTCTGAGTTCCTTAAAATCTGCCTTTCTGAAATCTAACCTTGACGTCTGAGTCTTCACAGGTCTTCCTCCTCTTGTTATCCAAAATTCTAAAATAGCATGGTCACTACCTCCTAGAGTCCCAGCCACTCTTACCTCCTCCACCATTTCCTCCCTGTTTATGAGGATTAGATCCAAGGTAGCAGATCCCCTTGTTTTCTCCATTACCTTTTGGAAGATAAAGTTGTCAGCAAGAGAGGATAAGAATTTCCTGGACCTGTTAGTTTTGCCTGAGAGAGATTCCCAACAAATGTCTGGATAGTTGAAATCTCCCATGACCACTATGTCATATTTTTTGAGAACTTGGCCATTTGATGCATAAAGAGTTCATCCATATCTTCAGCTTGCACAGGCGGCCTGTAGTAAATGCCTACAATGGTGTCCTTTCCATTGTTCTGTCCTTGTATTCTTACCCAAACAGTTTCCACAGAACTCCCAGTCTCTGAAGCGTCAATCTCTGTGCAGATATACGCTTTTCTAACATACAATGCAACACCTCCTCCTCGTTTATCAAGTCTGTTTCTTGCAAATAAGTTGTATCCTTCTAGCCTTGTATTCCAATCATGTGTATCGTCCCACCAAGTCTCAGTGATTCCAATGACATCATATTTCTTCTCCTGCGTTAGTAGCTCCAGTTCTCCTTGTTTGTTGCCCATGCTTTGTGCATTCGTATAGAAACACTTTAGTTTGTGATTGGTTTCTCTTCCTTCAATATTTTTATTATGTAAATTTTTTTGTCTTTGTTCTTCCCCTTCTCTTCTAATAGCAGAAATCTCAATAGTATTTGTCAAGTGTATGGCTTTTGCTGGCGTTTTGCATCCCTTCCCACATTGTTCTAGTTTAAAGCTCTCCTGATGAGTGTAGCAAGGCGACTTCCAAATACATGTTTTCCAGTCTTCGTAAGGTGCACCCCATCTCTAGCAAGTAGTCCATCGTATAGGTAATTCACTCTGTGATCCAGAAATCCAAATCCTTGCTGACGGCACCATCGACGTAGCCAGTTGTTCACCTGCAGAATCTTATTCCACCTCCTTGTTCCATGGCCATCCACTGGGAGGATGGAAGAGAAGACCACCTGCGCTCCCAGTTCTTTCACTTTCTTACCTAAGTTTTAAAGTCACTGCAGATGGTTTCCAGGTCGTTTCTTGCGGTGTCATTTGTCCCCACATGTATTAGCAGAATGGGTAGTCATCTTTAGGTCTGAAGAGTCCTGATATCCTGTCAGACACATCTTTAATTTTTGCACCCGGAAGACAGCACATTTCTCTTGAGGTTATATCCGGTCTGCAGATAGCGGCCTCTGTTCTCTCTCAACAGGGAATCGCCCATGACAACAACTCTTCGTTTCTTCTTCACAACAGTTTTCTTTCTCCATTCAGGAGGACTCTGAGGGCGTACAAGGTGTTTGTGGGCAAAGTCTTATCCTGATGTATTTCTTCATCGTTCTCCTGTGTAAGAGCCTGGTATTGGTTCCTGAGCAGAATTGGTGCTGACTGCCTCCTGATCCTCCTGCTTCTCTGGGTCACATGCTTCCAATCCTCTGTTTCTTCAGTTGCACTTCGAATTTCTTCTCTTTCTGTACCATGAAGAGATAATTCTGCTCTGTCTAAGAACTCTTCACCTTCCTTAATGGTCTTCAATGTAGATAACCTCTCTTCCAGATTTTGCAACTTTTCTCCAACAGGGACACAAGCTTGCATTTCTGGCATGTGAAGTTTGGCTTTTCCACTGGTAAGTCTATGAACATGTAGCAAGAAATGCAGCTCACCACATGGCTCCTAGCCTCTTCCATGTTCTTATTGTTCAAGAGATAATCAAGCGGTGAAATATAAGCCAAAACTCTGGTTTACTGATGTCCTCCTTTCAGCTGCAACAGCCAAAATCCAGTGTTCCTTGAGCTCGCGGAGACTCTTCACTTATCCCAGAAGGCACTGGGAATCTGCAAATTATCTCCTCGGGACTCCTCCCCTGGTTTACTGATGTCCTCCTTTCAGCTGCAACAGCCAAAATCCAGTGTTCCTTGAGCTCGCGGAGACTCTTCACTTATCCCAGAAGGCACTGGGAATCTGCAAATTATCTCCTCGGGACTCCTCCCCTGGTTTACTGATGTCCTCCTTTCAGCTGCAACAGCCAAAATCCAGTGTTCCTTGAGCTCGCGGAGACTCTTCACTTATCCCAGAAGGCACTGGGAATCTGCAAATTATCTCCTCGGGACTCCTCCCCTGGTTTACTGATGTCCTCCTTTCAGCTGCAACAGCCAAAATCCAGTGTTCCTTGAGCTCGCGGAGACTCTTCACTTATCCCAGAAGGCACTGGGAATCTGCAAATTATCTCCTCGGGACTCCTCCCCTGGTTTACTGATGTCCTCCTTTCAGCTGCAACAGCCAAAATCCAGTGTTCCTTGAGCTCGCGGAGACTCTTCACTTATCCCAGAAGGCACTGGGAATCTGCAAATTATCTCCTCGGGACTCCTCCCCTGGTTTACTGATGTCCTCCTTTCAGCTGCAACAGCCAAAATCCAGTGTTCCTTGAGCTCGCGGAGACTCTTCACTTATCCCAGAAGGCACTGGGAATCTGCAAATTATCTCCTCGGGACTCCTCCCCTGGTTTACTGATGTCCTCCTTTCAGCTGCAACAGCCAAAATCCAGTGTTCCTTGAGCTCGCGGAGACTCTTCACTTATCCCAGAAGGCACTGGGAATCTGCAAATTATCTCCTCGGGACTCCTCCCCTGGTTTACTGATGTCCTCCTTTCAGCTGCAACAGCCAAAATCCAGTGTTCCTTGAGCTCGCGAAGACTCTTCACTTATCCCAGAAGGCACTGGGAATCTGCAAATTATCTCCTCGGGACTCCTCCCCTGGTTTACTGATGTCCTCCTTTCAGCTGCAACAGCCAAAATCCAGTGTTCCTTGAGCTCGCGGAGACTCTTCACTTATCCCAGAAGGACTGGGAATCTGCAAATTATCTCCTCGGGACTCCTCCCCTGGTTTACTGATGTCCTCCTTTCAGCTTCAACTTCTCTCAGTCCTTTCCCTGCTCCCCAGTCCAGGTACACACGGGCCTGGGCACGGCAGGGCTGGCACCCCCAATTCCAGTTATAGACATAGTCTTTCCTGGTATGATATCCGCAGGGGTAACCATTTCTGGGCGCACCAGAGTCACCTCTGCCCCGGTGTCTCTGAGGCCAATGGTGACTTTTTTGCCAACAGTATTAAAGAAAATGCTAGCACAGCCAGGAGGAGGTTATAACTAGTGACCACTGTATGTATTAAAATTAACCTATTTTCACACTATCTACGAGTGTGCCCAGTTCTTTACTATATAATATTTATTGCCAACAGTGACAGATTGACAGTTTTCATTGGTCCTCACATCAGAGCCGGCCACAAACAGGACAGCAGGTGGAGACCCAGATGGCTTTGGGGTGGTAGTTGGG
>JARQOD010013143.1:0-16880 GCA_033576555.1 Oophaga sylvatica
CCATCCAACCTGATGGAACGGGAGTGGATCTGCAAAGAGGAATGGCAGAGGATCCCCAAATCCAGGTGAGAATAACTTGTTGCATCATTCCCAAGAAGACTCATAGCTGTACTAGCTCAAAAGGGTGCTTCTACTCAATACTGAGCAAAGGGTCTGAGTACTTATGACCATGTGATATTTCAGTTTTTCCTTTTAATAAATTTGCAAAAATTTCTACATTTCTTTTTTTAGTCGAGATGGGGTGCAGAGTGTACACAAATGAGAAAAAAATGAACTTTTTTGAATTTACCAAATGGCTGCAATGAAACAAAGAGTGAAAAATGTAAAGGGGTCTGAATACTTTCCGTACCCACTGTACCCTGGCTAGTGCACTGGCTGGCAAGGTTGCTAGCCTCACCACTTAAGACGGTAACAACACATGGGATGTGACAAACATGAGACAGACAAAGAAAGGGGATATAATGCTCAGCGACTTGCTCTGCTGCAAACCTCCAGACAGCAGAGGATGCGGCACCAGGAATCCAAAATTTCACGGCAGCAGCAGCTATACCACTGACACCAAAGAGCTTTAACTCCAGGCTCGCCTGCAAAGAAAACTCTATTCCAGACAGGCAACTGTTTCGTTATGTGACTGTTTAAAGAATGGTGGGAGTGGTCACCACCCACATCAACTGACCAGTAACAAAGCAGCTGCCAACAAGGATACTGACATTAATCCTTGGAGGCCCAAAAAGAAAATATCAACATTTAAATTATAGCAGAACCAGAGCTGCCATGAATCCAGAAATGAATCATGACAGTCATGGTATGCCTGTGAGCAGGGTCCAAACTAAGCGGGTCAAGGTCCATTAACCGACCATACCAGCCAAGGCATCAGGTCCAAATCCGTATCAGGCAAGAGCTGAGAACCAATCTGCACTGATCAAGACCGGGGAACAGCTCTCGTTCGTCCATAGCACTACAGACGCCCAATAGACGCTTGTCGAAGGTCAAGCATTGAAGACCTCGACCTGAAGGTGGACATCCATGGTGGTGAAACAGAGGCGCGAGTATGCCAGGCCATTGCTTTCAGCACTGATGTACGGTACAGCATGCAGTCTGGGTTAGTGCAGCAGACGGGAAAGGGACCAGCCGATGTGAGAAAGGCTCAGAGAATATTGCTTGACTTTGTCAGAAGGACTTGCAGACTGGCAGGAAGAACCAGAGACCCCCGCTAAGACCTAACAGGAGAGAAGGGAACATTTTGATAGAACGCTATATGTTTGCAAACACTACGCGTTGGAGATTAGCTAGATAATATAGAGAATTTACTGTAAGAATCGTAGTGTGCTGTTATCACCATTGTATATTGTATACTGAATTTATTCTGTTTTATATTTCATATCCTTTCTATTAAACCACTAAATCTCATTCCTGCGTCAGGAAAATAATCAGTCGAATTGGTTATTTTTGCTTTGCTCATATCTACACGTTGCATCACGTGACTTGTTTACACGCTTGCAGATTTGGAGAGCACTCAGTTTGGACTAATAGTTCAGCCATATCAATGGTCCAAACTGTCAGTCATGAGGAGCGCCCTGCCCCCAGTAAGCACAGCAAGCAGGAAGCCAGAAGTTAGGGGAGCAGTGCGCTCATGAAGATAGAATACGCAAAAACCTGTTTAAAATATATATTATAGTTTGTAATTTTCACACTTCTTATGTGGCCTTTACGACAAGCTTTGCACTGCCAGTGGGGGTATTTACAGGGACATAACCTTTTCAAAGGGATATAAATCTTAAAGCCCCTATACATAAGATTACTGTGTCTAATAAGTCAGCCAGGCTCAGTTCCCAGTAAAACAATCCCATGCATTAATTCTTCTGATCAAACCCAGCCATAAAACAAGCAAATAGAGAAATATCAAACTGATATATAAAATCAGACAAGTGTTCATGCAGAACTCTGCGCTCCGGCATCTAATTACAGTGGGTGGGCTAGAGGCTAGTTCGGCTCTTTAGAGTTATTTTTCATGTTTATTTTGCGTGTTGGCGCATACAAACAACGGATCTGAACTCTGTAATGGGATATTCCTCAACCAAAAGTAGAATGCTCAGAGCAGAGGGGGAGGAAAGGGGCATAGGAACAGCAGCTGGTCATTTAAAAGACTTAAGACCCCCACCACCCTTTTTAACCCTCCCAATCTGACTGCTCTGCAGAAGTGATTGAATTTACTGCCTGCTACAGAAAGTGCATTTTTTTCTTCTAATTAGATTGCCAATATAAAACAAAGACACAGAAATGTTCTAATTCTCATCACCTAATTTACAAAGACAAGCGATTCTTTTTGTCCAGTTTCCATATTAACCAATATTGACAAATGTATTATGTCTCTTGCTCTGAATAATGAATCTAAATCTTAATCTTTTGTTATTTTGCATCTGTTGAAATTGAACAACATTGTTAGTCTTGTTCTGTATTCTGGAGGGAAATCTCAGTATCTGCTCTTTAAATATGAACAATGCAAAATATTTCTTCCCTTGTAATGAATTGTCTGTTCTTAATCCTCATAAAGAGCAAATGTCAGTGCCATGCCTCTTCTGTATAGTCATAGGTGTATTGGGGATGGGGTAATGGAAATGACAATAATACGGTTTGAACAAGAGCAATTTTGGTGCAGGATCAGTTCACTAACAGAAAAGAAACTAGCATTGCCAACTAGTTTTAGTTACAGTGAGCAAATATCTTACCATAAACCAATGTCATTAAAGGGGAATTCACATCTCAGCATTTATGGCATATCCATAGTCTGAAGGAGAACGTATCTTCTGATTCATACTGACCAAACCACAGGCAGTATGAATCAGAGCCTGGATGCACATTTGCAACCAGGTATATTTTTCTCTAAAATTCTACTGCAGGTGATTGACAGGTCTCTCCTTCATGTGTAAATAGGGAGAGACTTGGTAATCACTTTAGTGGTGCTGGGAAGAGCCTGCCAGGGGCAGAGCCGGACTTGCCTCACCTCCAGTTATGACCTCTTGCTGGATCTATAAAGTAGATTGTCTCTGAAATGCCAGATCATTTTAAAGAAAAACATACCTAGCTTTAATCTTGCTGACTGCCTCTAAATCCTGTTGCTCGCCATTTGGCAGCATGAATCAAAGGCCAAGTTCCCATTAACTCATCAAAAGGAAAGAGTGTATTGAGTTTTATTCCGCAAAAGACAATGCTTGTCAGAATGGGAGGTAAAGTGATGAACTCATTTATCAGATGTGGATATGCCTTAACTGTCTGAGATGAGAGTACCCATTTGAGTCGAATCTGTAATTAGCATATTTTAATAGGAAATTACATAACTAATGATTCCTAATTCACTAAAAACCTAATTTTTGTCAGCAGTCCCAATAGCAGTGGAAGAAACCCTAAGGCCGGCGTCACACTGGCGACATAATCGGACGACTGCAATGCGATGAAAAATCGTATTGCAGTCGGACCTATGTTAATCGATGGAGCAGCTCCCAGTATCCGTTATTTTGTGGTCCGTTTTAAACGTCCGTGTACAATCGTAGCATGCTGCGATTGTCACCGATTGTGGGTCGACAATCGCCAATGCAAGTCTATGGGAGCGATGAAAAATCGGATTACAAACGGACCACACTGTGTGACTTGCGATGAAATCGCATCGGTGTCCTTTAGAAAAGCCGGCAATTCATCCCCGGCTATACTGTAAAATCAAACTGACAGCTTTAATAAAGACTAGAAAGAATAGGTATACACACATAGAATACATATATATATATATATATATATATATATATATATGTAATTGTGACATGTATATATATACATATATTTATATTTCCTAGACTTCTACATACTGTTATAGCCGCTAATTCAATTGCCGGCTTCTGTGAAATCACAGAAGCCGACATGAAATGATACATTGTTTCCACACAGTTAACCATGTCATTTCCTGTATTTTGATATTTGTTTAGAACTTACAATTACATGAGTGTATTTGTGCAAAATTTCAGACATGTAGGGGTTAATTAAAGGTGTAATTTCGTTGAAAAAAAATGCGTGGGCTCCCGCTGTATTTTCTCCACCAGACAGACAAAGCAAGCGAGTGGGGGCAGATAATAAAAGCCTAGGGAGGGTACATTTTTTGTGCCCCCCCTGGCTACTAACATCTGCCCCCAGACACCCCAGAAAGGGCAAATCTATAATTAGATTGCCCTTTCTGGCACTTTGCCCGTCTATTCCCATTGCCCTGTAGCGGTGGCGAATGGGTTAATAATCTCACCTTACTGTCACCTTAGTATTGAAAGGTGACCTTAAGGCAGGTTAATAATTGAGAGCTGTCAATTAGACAACTATCAATTATTAATCCTATTGAAGTAAATAAAAAAACACACAAACACTTTAAGAATAAATAATTTTAATGAAATAAAAACACATTTTTTTTGACCATATTTTATTTTACACTTAATCCGTGAGAAGCCATTGATCTTCTATAATAAAGAAAAAAAAATAAAACAACATTATTCTTACCTATTCCGCTGATCTGTCACGTCCCACGCTGTAATCCTTCACAAAGGGTTAACTAGCTTTGAGCCAAGCAGTGCAAGAAATCCTGCATGCTCAGCTCAAAGCTCCTGAATGAATAAGTTTCTCTCCTGGCGACAGGAGAGGATGTGTTTCATGAATGAAGCTTAATTGATTGTGTCCACTTTCACCTTAGGTCAGGTCACTAAAGTTAAATTGCCAATAAATCAATTAAGCTCCATTCATGAATCTATTCCTCTCCTTTTGCTGGGAGAGTAACTTATTCATTCAGGGGAATACAGGTCTGAGACAACATTATTAGCTCTCTGCGACCTGTAACCTGTTAACCCTTTCTGATGGATTACACCGTGGGACCTGACTGTACTTCGGATTGGTAAGAATCATTTTGCTTTTTTATTTTATTTTTATTACAGCAAATGGTTTTAGCAGGAAAATAAAATATTGTCAAAAACTGTGTGATTATTTCATTAAACTTCTTTTTTATTAAACTGTGTGTGTTTGATTTTTCTATCATACAATAGGATTAATAATTGATAGTTGTCTAATTGACAGCTCTCAATTATTAACCTGCCTTAAGGTCACCTTTCAATACTAAGGTGACATTAAGAGATTATTAACCCATTCGCCACCGCTACAGGGCAATGGGAATAGACGGGCAAAGTGCCAGAAAGGGCGAATCTAATTATAGATTTGCCCTTTCTGGGGTGTCTGGGGGCAGATGTTAGTAGCCAGGGGGGGCACAAAAAATGTACCCTCCCTAGGCTTTTATTATCTGCCCCCACTCGCTTGCTTTGTCTGTCTGGTGGAGAAAATACAGCGGGAGCCCACGCATTTTTTTTCAACGAAATTACACCTTTAATTAACCCCTACATGTCTGAAATTTTGCACAAATACACTCATGTAATTGTAAGTTCTAAACAAATATCAAAATACAGGAAATGACATGGTTAACTGTGTGGAAACAATGTATCATTTCATGTCGGCTTCTGTGATTTCACAGAAGCCGGCAATTGAATTAGCGGCTATAACAGTATGTAGAAGTCTAGGAACTATAAATATATGTATATATACATGTTACAATGACATGTATATATATATATATATATATATATGTGTTCTATGTGTATATATCTATTCTTTTTTTGTGATTGAAATACTATTCTTTTGGATCCATTATATGTCAGTTTTGCAAGCCTGCGAGAAAATCTCGCAAGTCGGATGAAAATCGGATGTTACAAGGTACACACACATGCGACTAAATCGCATCTTTGAAGGAAAATCGGATGCCAGAAGGATGTGTGATGTTTGCATTTTGATCTGACAATCGACCGTCTAAAACGGACCGATTTTTTGTGGTTGTGTGTGACGCCGGCCTAATGCAAAATGCAGCAATGTTTGGGTCTATTTGCCATTTTTGTAGGATCCCTCTCACATTAGGCATCACAATAATGCTTTGAGATAAAGTACTCATCATGGAAATAGAGATAATTTGGTGAGTCTGTATTAAAACCTGCCCCAAATCAGAAATGGGTGCATATAAAAATTTTGGTATATCGCAGACGACTGTGTTCCTACCCAACAATTGGTTTTAATCATCTTGATTTCTCCTTTTCAAAGCCTTGACTAAAGGTTTTGATGAAAGTAGAATCCAGCAAACCTTAACATATTTTTTTTGACCAAAGATATAATGAAAATGTGACCACGTGGAAGCCCAGACATGCTGAGCAAACACCGATATACTGGACTGAACCTATTAAACCTCGGGACATGTAACGGGGTGCCAAAGGTAAAAGATAGTTTCTTTTAAAGATGTTTTGAAATGATGAAGGTATAATGTGATCAGCATATAGGGTCAGAGTTGATGAAGGGTGCAGATGCCGCTTTAAAGTATCATGTTAGCCTACAAAATGGGATGGTGGTTGGATAATAGACGATGGTGGATTAAGAAAAGGATATATATGTATATATACTCGTGTATATATATATATACAGCTTTAGCAAAAATTAAGAGCCCGCTGCACAGTTTTATAAAAATCAGCTTCTCTACATGTCTGACAGCCATTCCATTCCAGTGTCAGTTGAATTCCAACCAGAGTACACCTCATTCTACTTAATGTGCTTCTGATTAGGTGATCACCTGAACCAAATCTTATTTAACCCCTTAACGACCAAGCCATTTTGTAGGTTAAAGACCAGGCCAATTTTTGCAATTCTGACCACTGTCACTTTATGTGCTTATAACTCTGGAACGCTTCAACGGATCTTGGCGATTATGAGAATGTTTTCTCGTAACATATTGTACTTCATGATAGTGGTAAAATTTCTTTAATATATCTTGCATTTATTTTTGAAAAAAACGGAAATATGGCAAAAATTGTGAAAATTTTGCAATTTTCAAACTTTTAATTTTTATGCCATTAAATCAGAGAGATATGTCACAAAAAATAGTTAATAAATAACATTTCCCACATGTCTACTTTACATCCGCACAATTTTGGAACCAAAATTTTTTTTTGTTAGGAAGTTATAAGTGTTAAAATTGACCAGCGATTTCTCATTTTTCCAACAAAATTTACAAAACCATTTTTTTAGGGACCACCTCACATTTGAAGTGAATTTGAGGGGTCAACATGACAGAAAATACCCAAAAGTGACAACATTCTAAAAACTGCACCCCTCAAGGTGTTCAAAGCCACATTCAAGAAGTTTATTAACCCTTTAGGTACTTCACAAGAATTGAAGCAATGTGGAAGGAAAAAATGAACATTTAACTTTTTTTCCCAAAATTTTTCTTTCGACACAATTTTTTTAAATTTTATCAAGGGTATCAGTAGAAAATGAACCACAATATTTCTTGTACAATTTCTCCTGAGTACACTGATACCCCATGTGTGGGGGTAAACCACTATTTGGGCGCATGGCAGAGCTCGGAAGGGAAGCAGCGCCATTTGACTTTTTTGGCTGGAATTGAGATTGGACGCCATGTCACATTTGGAGAGTCCCTGTGTGCCTAAACAGTGGAAACCCCCACAAGTGACCCCATTTTGGAAACTAGACCCCCAAAGGAACTTATCTAAATGTGTTGTGAGAGCTTTGAACCCCCAAGGGCTTCACAGAAGGTTATAACGTAGAGCCGTAAAATTAAAAAATCATATTTTTTCCACAAAAATGATATTTTCATCCCAATTTTTATTTTCTAAAGGATAAAAGGACCCCAAAAGTTATTGTGCAATTTGTCCTCAGTACGCTGATACCCCATATGTGAGGGTAAACCACTATTTGGGCGCATGGCAGAGCTCGGAAGGGAAGCAGCGCCATTTGACTTTTTTGGCTGGAATTGAGATTGGACGCCATGTCGCATTTGGAGAGTCCCTGTATGCCTAAACAGTGGAAACCCCCCACAAGTGACCCCATTTTGGAAACTAGACCCCCCAAGGAACTTATCTAGATGTGTGGTGAGAGCTTTGAACCCCCAAGGGCTTCACAGAAGGTCATAACGTAGAGTCGTAAAATTAAAAATCATATCTTTTCCACAAAAATGATCTTTCCACCCCCAATTTTTATTTTCCAAAGGGTAACAGGACCCCAAAAGTTATTGTGCAATTTGTCCTGAGTACGCTGATACCCCATATGTGGGGGTAAACCACTATTTGGGTGCATGGCAGAGCTTGGAAGGGAAGGAGCGCCTTTTTCAACTGCAGACTTTGATGGAATGGTCTGCGGGTGTCATGTCACGTTTGGAGAGCCCCTGTTGTGCCTAAACAGTACAAATCCCCACAAGTGACTCAATTTTGGAAACTAGACCCCCCAAGGAACTTATCTAGATGTGTGGTGAGCACTTTGAACCCCCCAAGTGCTTCACAGAAGTTTATAACGTAGAGCTATGAAAATAAAAAAAATCATATTTTTTTCCACAAAAATAATATTTTTGCCCCCAAATTTTTATTTTTATAAGGGTAACAGGAGAAATAGGACCCCAAAGCTATTGTGCAATTTGTCCTGAGTACGCTGATACCCCATATGTGGGGGGAACCACTATTTTGACGCATGGCAGAACTCGGAAGGGAAGGAGCACCGTTTTTAAATGCAGACTTTGATGGAATGGTCTGCGGGTGTCATGTCGCGTTTGGAGAGCCCCTGATATGCCTAAACAGTAGAAACCCCCCACAAATGACCACATTTTGCAAACTAGACCCCCCAAGGAACTTATCTAGATGTGTGGTCAGCACTTTGAACCCCCAAGGGCTTCACAGAAGTTTATAACGTAGAGCAGTGAAAATAAAAAAATCTTTTTTTTCCACAAAAATGACCTTTTTGCCCCCCAAATTTTTATTTTTCTAAGGGTAACAGGAGAAATAGGACCCCAAAATTTGAAGTGCATTTTGTCCTGAGTACGCTGATACCCCATATGTGGGGGGGAACCACTGTGATCGCCTTATTGCGATCTTTGGGAGGCAGAATGAACAAATCCACAAAAGGTGAAGAATTGGTTTTATTTTTTATGCCGTTCCTCGTGCGGTATTAGTGATTAGGCGAATTTATTCCTCGGATCAGTGCGATTACGGCGATACCAGATTTACATCCTTTTTTCATGTTTAGCTTCTGTCACACTCTAAAAGACCCTTTTTTTTGGAATAATTTTTTGTAAGAAATTTTTGCATCGCCGTATTTTGAGAGCTATAATTTTTCCATATTTCGGCTGACAGAGTTATCTGTGGGCTTATTTTTTGCGGGACGAGTTGACGTTTTTATTGGTACCATATTCGGGCACATAAAGTTTTTTGATCGCTTCCTATTCCGATATTTGTGGAAGCAGAATGAACAAAAACTAGCAATTCAGGAATTGTTTTTTTTTTTTCCCTCCGTTCCGCGTGTGGTAAAATTGATAAAGCAGCTTTATTCTTCGGGTCACTACGATTACAGCGATACCTCATTTATATATTTTTTTATGTTTTGGCGTTTTTTACACAATAAAAAGTTTTATAGAAAAAATAATTATTTTTGCATCAGTTTATTCCGCGAGCGATAACTTTTTTATTTCTTCGCTGATGATGCTGTATGGCGGCTTGTTTTTTGCGGGACAAGATGACTTTTCAGCGGTACCATGGTTATTTATATCACACTTTTTGATTGCGTGTTATTGCACTTTTTCCAAGCGGTGTGATGATACCGCTTGTAAAAGTATAATTTAGTACTTTTTTTTTTTTTTTTTACGGCTTTCACTGAAGGGGTTAACTAGGGATACGCTTTTATTGATAGGATTTTTACGGATGCGGCGATACCAAACATGTGTGATTTTTTTTGTTTTTTGTTTTTTTTATTACATAAAAATGTGTATTTTTTAGGGGATTTTTTAAAATTATTTTTTAATATTTTTTTTACAATTTTTTTAAAAAAATGCTTTTTTTTACTTGTCCCTTTATGGGACTTTCACTTTTTTACTTTTTATTGCAGTTACAATGCATTGCAATGCTCCAGCATTGCAATGCATTGTAACTATAGTGAAAGCTGCTGTGACCATGATCACAGCAGCTTTCCATAGCTACATGACCCGGAGGTTGTCATGACAACCCTCGGGTCATCAAGGCAGAGATCGGGCCCTGCAAATACATTGCAGGGCGCCGATCTGAGGCACCGCTCCTGGCTGTCAGTGCAGGAAGCCTGGCCACTGCAGCGCCGGCTCCTGCACTGATCGCGCTGGAGATACTGAAATTTCAGCATCTCCTGCGCGATCGCTGCTGTGTTTGGTCAGTCAGATTGACTGACCAAGCACAGCGCTGTAGGTGCGGGGACCGACGGCAAAGGTCCCCGCACCGCTTGCCGTGCCTGTCAGCTGTCTGTGACAGCTGTCGGCTCTGATCTACCACTGCGTGTTTACACGCAGTGGTAGATCAAAGGGATGACGTGCACAGTCCGTCCTGGTGCCGGAACTGACACCTTGCCATGACGGACTGTGCATGTCATTGGACATTAAGGGGTTAACAAAAGAAAGTATAAAAAACACTGCTGTGGTGTTCACAATCCTCTTGCAATATGACAAGCTGGGTGGCAAAACAAGTGCTAGTAATTTCCCAAAAGTAATAGGAATGAAAAAATAGCTTTTAACCATGCCAAAGGAGTTGAAAAGAAAAGTCTTGAGTAAGGAAAAGAAGGGCTCAATTCTGCCATCTACTAGCAGAGGGATACAGTGAGCATCATGTTGCCTCCATCCTTAAAATTTCTAAGACGGCAGTCCATTACAACAAGGTCAAGCAGCAGACATTGGGGTCAACAAAGCTACAGACCGCCAGAGGGCAAAAACGACTATCCACTGACCGGGATGACAGTCATCTTAATCAAATGTCACTCAGCAACTGCAGGATGACATCAAGTGACCTACAAAAGGAATGGCAAATGGCAGCTGGGCTGAAGTGCACGGGAAGAATAGTTCGTAACAGTCTCCTAGAGGCAGGGCTCAAGTCATGTAAAGCTAGAAAAAAGCCTTTCATCAATGAGAAGCAAAGGAGAGCCAGGCTGAAGATTGCGAAAGACCATAAGGATTGGACCATAGAGTACTGAAGTAAGGTAATCTTCTCTGATGAGTCTAATTTTCAGCTTTGCCCAACAGCTGGTCGTCTAATGGTTAGAGTCCTGGAGAGGCGTACAAGCCACAGTGTCTTGCACCCACTATGAAATTTGGTGGAGGATCGGTGATGATCTGGGGATGCTTCAGCAAGGCTGAAATTGGGCAGCTTAATCTTTGTGAAGGACTATGAATCAAGCCGCATACAAGGTTATCCTGGAAAAACAGTTGATTCCTTCTGCTCAGGCAATGTTCCCCAACACTGAAGACTGTTTTTTCCAGCAGGAAAATGCGCCATGCCACACAGCTAGGTCAATCAATATGTGGATGAAGGACCACCACATCAAATCCCTGCCATGGCCAGCCCAATCTCCAGACCTGAACCCTATTGAAAACCTTTGGAATGTAATCAACAGGAAGATGGATAGTCACAAGCCATCAAACAAGGAAGAACTGCTTAAATTTTTGTACCAGGAGTGGCATAAGGTCAAAAGAAGTGTGAAAGACTGGTGGAAAGCATGCCAAGACGCATGAAAGCTGTGATTAAAAATCATGGTTATTCTACAAAATATTGATTTCTGAACTCTTCCTGAGTTAAAACATTAGTATTGTTGCTTCTAAATTATTATGAACTTGTTTTCTTAGCATAATTTGTGGTCTGCAAGCACTGCATTTTTTTGTTATTTTGACCATTTCTCATTTTCTGAAAATAAATACAAAATTTATTGATTGGAAATTCGGAGACATGTTGTCAGTAGTTTATAGAATAAAAGAGCAACTTACATTTTACTCAAAAATATACCTATAAAGAGAAAAATCAGACAAACTGAAAATTTTGCAGCGGTCTCTTAATTTTTTGCTCACTTGAGTGCGATGGGAGGAAGACAGGAGGCTTGTTCCTTTAAAAGTCCATGTCGGTTTTTTGCTTCATCATAAACCAAGAAGCCAAACAGAAAGCAAACAGCCTTTAGATCAGGCAAACAAAGTAAATGTCCACAGTAGGTCTCTTCTCCCCCAGGCCTGTGGCCACTCAAGCTGGGTAGTGTCCAGTATGCAGGCTTGGTCTGGAGCCAAACACACAGGAGGCCTTCTCCCTCCCAACACAGAGGCCATGTGCCAAACAACAGCCTCCATTAAATAGGCTGTTAACCACACCCAGATGTGAAATATGTGAGTAGCTAGACCCACCCATTTCTCACAGCTACCCGTAACCCGGTCCCAGGTGCAACAAAAGAACATCTTAGTGCTTTCATGCACTAGAGCAAATACTCTAGGTTACATCACAGAGAAAAGCTATCTCTGCGACACATACCTCTTATCAACTACGTGACCATTAGCCATCCTATAATATATACAGTGAGGGAAATAAGTATTTGATCCCTTGCTGATTTTGTAACTTTGTTCACTGACAAAGACATGAACAGTCTATAATTTTAAGGGTTTAACATTGAGAGATAGAATATCAAAAATAAAATCCAGGAAATCTCATTGTATAAATTACAAGAAGATATTATACAACACCTATAGCTTAATTTTGACCCACTAAGGCTGGGTGCGCACAATCCAGAAGTAGCAGTGGTTTCGATGCAGCACAAGTTCGCTGCGTCCAAAGCACTGTCGTCTATTGAACGCAGGTAAACCCACATGTGTTCACTGAACAGTGCAGATTAATCGCGTTCAATATATTTCTATTGGTGAAATTTCTCTAGCGTCTCCGCAAAAGAAACTTGACATGCTGCGGTCTGGAGAGACGCGCCCATGTCAGTGTCCGTGGGTGATCCGCAGGAGTCTGTGGACGCATAGTGGGCATGGGATTTCTTGAAATCCCATCCACCATGCTGTAATATGCTTATCTGTCTGCTGCAGATTGGGCACTGCATAAGTACACAGTGTCAAATCCGCAGCAACTCCAAATCATGTGCACATACCTTTACACTTCATGTCATTGAGTTATAAACTGGAGGCTATTGCAACCCCTAATATGGGCAAAATTTGCAATATTAGGTGGCTATAGAGACTGCCTTGTCCAGAAAAAGCAACACATTAATTATATGATCATACCAGTTTTATCAAATGTATTTTTTATTTTTTTTAGGTAAAAAAAGAAAGACAAGGCTAAAAATAATTAAAAACCCATAGTAACTGCAGAATAGGACTAGTTAAGCCACTGGCCAAGATTATTGTTTTTAATTGGTAGAATTGTTGCAGTGGTGCCTGTCTGTTCATTGCTATGCCACTAAAGATTTGTGACCAATAAAATAGCAAATGCTAATGGCAAGTAGTAGCAGGCATGTCAGGGGCCCAGAGATTATGGGACCTGCAGGGTCAGTGAAGATATAAGGCAGCTGAGCGGACTTCAGAGAAACTGACAGTCCTAATTGTGAAAAGTGAGTGCAAATCTAGTGGATTGCCAGATAGCAAGTAAGCTAGACAGAGCGAGAGCTGACAAGTGTGACTTACCACCAGAGAATCTGTCTATGGTGGCTAAATGTTGATGTGCCATTACAGCAAAGGAAAGACAAAATAGAGAAAACTTTTGAACATATGTATAAATTGTGCAATATCTAATGTAATGTAAAGATGAAAAACATAGTTCTTTGTAATGAGGGAATCTGCCATTATTACATGCTGACAGTGGTTAGGGATGTATGAATATCCCTTTATCACCTATCTAGACCTTGAAAGTTGTAAAAGGATTTTAAAAACAAAAATGTGTATTTTCCTCTCCAGAAAAAAATGTCTGTGAGCTGTGTCTGGTTCTTCACTCAACTTCATTCAAGTGAATGGGGTTCAACTGCAAAACAAGACACAAAACATGGATGAGAGTGGTGCTTATTCAACATATTCAACAGGATTTCTATCAGCTGAATTATGTTGGTGATTATACAAAAAAGTTTAGGCAATAACTCTTCTTTATCTCCCATCTTCATCAGCAGATGTTCTCATGTCATTACATAAACCCATTTTAGCTCTAATGGTCTCACAGCACACATTTATAAATGTTTTGGTCCCTTGCTTATCCTCCAATAAAATTGCATTTACAAGATAGTATTAGAAGTAAATCTATAGATCAAGAAACCCTACAGGCATACTTACTTCACTACTTAATATTATTAAATCCATTATTAATTTTCTGGAGGAAGCATATCATTCTTTATGTACATATTAATCTGGCATAAAGTCTGGATGGATAGGTGTATGGATGAATGGGTGTATGGATGGATGGATGATGTCTGGATGGATAGGTACAGTTGTGCTCAAAAGTTTACATACCCCAGCAGAATTTTTGCTTTCTTGGCCTTTTTTCAAAGAATAAGAATGATAACACCAAAACTTTTTCTCGCTCATGGTTAGTGGTTGGGTGAAGCCATTTATTGTCAAACTATTGTGTTTTCTCTTTTTAAATCATAATGATAACCCAAAACCTCCAAATGACACTGATCAAAAGTTTACATACCCTGGTGATTTGGGCCTGATAAGATACACAGAAGTTGACACAAATGGGTTTCAATGGCTACTAAAGGTAACATCTTCATCTGTGACCTATGACAAATGGCAGTAAAATTGTTTGGGATGCAAAGAAAAACCCACATCAGCTGAAATACTGAACTCTCTGAAAACTAGCGTTGTGGCTGTTTCAAGATGCACAATAAGAAAGCACTTGAAGAAAAATGGGCTGCATGGTTGAGTCGACAGAAGAAAGCCATTACTACGCAAATGCCACAAAGTATCTCACCTACAATATGCAAAACAGCACAAAGACAAGCCTCAAAACTTCTGGAACAAGGTGTTAGGGGTCGAGTTCCCGCTTCTGCACAGGGGGAATCTCGAGCCATTCCAGCTGCGGTCTCCCATTCGTCTCCGCCACAGTGGACTCTGCTCAGCTTAGATGTCGGTCTCAGCGTCTCGACAAGTCTGGCAGTGTGCAGAGGATTACTGCTGCTCCTCCAGACTCTGCTATTGTGGCCAGTACTGGTTAGCGGCGAGCAGACGTCTTTAGGACAAAGTCCTTGTTTTTCCCTTCTGAGCATGTCCAGGGTGAGATCTCTCATTGGAGATCAGGGGTCACATGCTCAGGTACTTCAGCAGCTCCTATTGGTCTGCCAGGAAGGTCCTGTGACTACTGGTGTTCTGGAACAAGTTTCATTGGTCCTTGTTTCTGGCAGGTCCTGTAGCTGTTGCTATAAAAGGGTAGCATGGCTGGGCCGCCATGCACTAGTATCAACCATTATATGCTTTGCGCCAGTGTGGTCATGCATGTGTGTGGTTAGGGCCCGGCTGAAATAAGCCCCTAGAATACCGACTTAATCGGTGAGGAGCTTGGTATGCTAGCTGGTCAGGGTCGGTGTCCTAGATCCCTAGATTACCGGCATAACCGGTGAGGAGTTTGATTGCCGTATTCAGGGTCTGGCGTTCAGACGCTATAGATTGCGGGTGACTCCCGCGAGGACATTAGCGCATGATCACGTTCTATGTTCGCTTAGCCTTTACTGTGTACCTGGGTGCCTGACAGGACACAGAACTTTTTCTCAGCGGCTCTGTGACATAACAGGGTTCGCTTTCAACGCTAGACAGTGCCCTAGCGTGTTTATTTTGCGACTCAGTTGTGTTAAGTGAGTTTGCACACATCGCCATATAGCGCTGCAGCACTCCTTCTAGCGGCTCTGTGGAATAACAGAGTTCGCACATATTGCCACAGCGCGTTGCGGTGTTTATTTTGGCGACTCTGCGGGATAACAGAGTTCAGTCTTGCGCCATTTTACTATCAGCAGGTTCCGCCTGCACGGTGGACCCCGGGCTGCGAACGCACCTCTCTACCTCATATATTTGGTGCGTTCCGCAGACCCTAACACAAAGTAATCTGGAGTGATGAGACCAAAGTTTAACTTTTTTGTCACAACCATAAATGGTACATGATGAAAGCCTATGATGAAAGGAGCACCATTCCTACCGTAAAGCACGGAGGTGGATCGCTGATGTTTTGGGGATGTGTGAGCTACAAAGACACAGGAAATGTAATGGGTTGGGTGGTGGTACCATTGTGACAAAGCCCGAGTAAGACTTGGAGAGGCCTGACTAGGAGCCTCCGTGGAGAGATAGGGGAGGTGATCCAGGTGCTACTCCAGGACTGACCTTGGGTAGATGGCGGCAGACCCCTAGGAGTGGACAGCTGGAATGGCCCAGGAAAATGTCCAACAGATGCAGACAGGTGAAGAAGATGACAGGAACCGCAGGTGCAGACAGGACTGTCTAAAAGACAGATGAGCACTGATGGGTGCAGCCGGCTCGGCTGCCGTTGAGGTGAGCACTGGCGGGTGAAGCTGGCTCTGCTGCCATTGAGGTGAGCACTGGTGGTTGCAGCTGGCTCTGCTGCCGATGAGGTGAGAGAACCAAAGAAACCATTGAACATGGATTGCAAAAGAGACTAGGTCATGGGACACATATATACTGTAGATGATATAAAATGCCTTTGTTAAAAAGTGAATGGCAAAAATTAGCACTGTGTGCAAGAGTGCCCACACAATAGTGAAAGATAAAAAATGACAATAAAAGAGAAAATCTATATACAACATACAATTAATATGAGCGACTGGGGACCACATATAAAGAAAGATGTTATGTACTAGTTTGAGAAAAAACTTGCTAGATTGAGGTGCATGAAAATTCTGTTACCATGATAGATAACCTCATCTCAAACAGAAAATGGGCAGGAGTGTGTGGGTTAATCCTTAATGTAATCAAATCAATAAACAATGATCATGGAAGAAAG
>JARQOD010013144.1:0-16877 GCA_033576555.1 Oophaga sylvatica
TTGTGATCTATTGTATCCCAAGGTTTTTTTCACATTCTGTTATTGTATCAATAAATTTAATTTTATTCTTAATCTATATGATGAGAAAAGTTTTTTTGTCAACTTAAATGGAGCACAGGGGAAAAAAGTATTATCAGCTCACTCAAAAAATTAAGCTGCCCTTCGGGGCGGGCGGGGATGTGAAAACTTGTTTTGACAGAAAAGCAAAATAAATTTTAAAATAGGTTTTTCCAGGTAGTAAAGGGTTTTATTACCGGGTATAAATATCTTAAAAAAAACATTTCCCTTTTTTTTGTTTCAGAGAAAAAAAAAACCTAAAACACATTTTTTTAAAAATGGCTTAAATTTGTATCTAAACGGTCTACAATTGTTCGCAACACAGTTTGATCCCCCAATTCAGTGCCTCTAACACAATATATGGCCCCCGAGTTTTCCGCCCCTCATCAGTACCTTGACCAGTATAATTCCCCATACTGATTTCCAAAACGCTGTGGTGCCCCCAAGAAGGCATGATGCCATGCAGGTTTGCCGCACAGAAAATGTCCTCACAGTGACCCCCACACGATGATACTCCAAATTTTCCTGCAACATATAAAAATGCCCTCACAGCACCCCCAAAATAATATGATGTAACTACTTTCCCCCTCCACAAATTTGGTCCCCAGTCATGTCCTTTACATAGTGACGTATGTTGTCCATACATGCCCCAAACAGTATGATGTCCCTCAGTGCCCCCAAAAAGAATAATGGACAAATAATACCCAAAACAGTATGGTGTCCCCCAATCACTATGATGCCCCATAGTGCCCACAACACACTAATCCCACATAATGTTTCCAACACAGAATTATGTCATGAAGGGAAAGGGCTACTAAAGCCAATGGTATCCAAAAAAGGGGTTTTCTTAAGGGGACTTTGCTGGGCTTTAGATTTGTGGTTTAGGTCTTCTCAATTTTTATTCAAAGGTAATTGGCGTTCCCGGGTTTGGGGAATTTTCTGTCTCGACTTCGGTGTATTGGGGGGGAAGAACACGATTTTGCAGAGACTATGGGGACTTTGGCAGGGCTCCAATCCTAAGAATCCCTCAAAAGATGGGGTCCACTTGCCCCTGGGATTACTGGCGCCTCCAATTTAGAGATGGTTCTTCAGTTTTAGCTTTTTTTTTTATTGAGCTTTGACGCAGCGAGGTGACTTCTGGCGGCCCCCCCCCCGAATCCCCTTGGGTTTCCCAGTTGCTGCGGGCAATTTTTTTCCCTTACGCCTTTTTACTTGGTCGGAATGTTTTTTTTGTGCCGGGTTTTTCTTTTTTTTTGTTTAAACAAACTTTTTTTCACATTTTTAATCTAAAATAGATCAACCCCAAAAAGCCATCGGACCGTACATTTTTTTTCCCTTCTCCCCTCTCTTAAATTACAATTTAACCAGTCCCCAAAACTGCTTAAACTTTTCGGTCATCAATAGTCTTGTTTGCCCATGTGGTTGGGATCAGGTTTTTTGGGTCTTTGGAATTCCACGTCAATTTTTTTTTATCCCAATGTACCAACAGTGTAGCTTCTAAATCTCAGATTAAGATGTCCTAAAGTTGGCACGTCGTGCTGGGTCCTGTGGGGTATGGTCCCCCTTCCCCACTCTTGCCTACAATGGTGGTCTCGTGCCGGACTGGTTTGTGGGGCAGAACTGGATCATTGTACTTTCTGATCCTGGGGGGAAACATTTAATTTCCCCCGCCCGCTTTCTTCCAGGTTATGGGTGATGGTTCAATAAAAACCAGGATAAAACCTTTTCGTATTATGTTCTGATAAACCAAAAGTTCCTGTACCATCCGGGGGAACCCCAGTAAAAGTCGGGGTAAAATGCTTTGGCTTGTTAGGATCATGGGCTGAAACTTGAATGTTGGAAACCCGTCCAGAGGTGAAAGAAAATTTTCTCTGGAGCAAAGGGATGCATTTCCGTTTCTACGCGGGGTCTTTGGGGGGTTTCGAGCTCTTGCGTTTTTTTCAGTAGTTTGATAACTACGGGGGGGCCCCTTTTTCAATGGCCAACTCGGGGGGTTTCCCCCCTTGTGACCTGTGGTTTAAGCTGCACCCTTTTTTCATGGGCTTCCCAGCAGTTGGGCAATTTTGGAGGTTGCTTTTTGCAGCCGATCTTGGATTCTTATAGCTGAAGAAACTTTTTTTTCCCTTTGATTCTTTTCAGGACTGACGTCGGGCCCCGATTTTTTTGGAATTGCCCCATTCTTGCGTTCAACATTTACGGAACGGTCGGGGGGGTCTTTTAGGGGGAGGGGCTCGTTTTTCGTGTGGACCGGTAATTCTTTTTACGCTGGGTGCAGCGGGCTTCTCTTTCTTTTTGCCACAGTCTGGATTTTAACCCTTATGACCTTCCCTTTTTTTTAAAATTCTGCCCAGTGTCCCTTTAGAGGTAAAAACTGGGAAAACGTTAAATGGATCTAGCGATTTGAGTTGTTTTTTCAGACATATTGGGCTTCTTTTAGTGGAAAATTTTAGGTCGAAAATTTTTGCATTATTTGTGAAAAAATGGGGGAAAATTTGGGCGAAAATTTTGAAATTTTCGAAATTTTTCAAATTTTTTAATTTTTATTTGTTAAACCAAGATTATGTGACACAAAATTTTTTAATAATAAATTTCCCATTATCTTTTGCATCAGAAAATTTTTGGGAAAGCAAAACATTTTTTTTTTGGGAAGTTATAAGGGTTAAAATTGCCCCAGCGATTTCTCATTTTTACAGCAAAATTTAAAAAACCATTTTTTTAGGGCCCCCCTACATTGAAGACAATTTTGGGGGGGTCTTTTGGTAAAAAATACCCAAAAAAGTACCCCTTTTATAAAAACTGCACCCCTCAGTACTAAAAACTACATTCAAGAAGATTATTAACCCCTTCGGGGTGCTTCACGGGAAAACTAAACCCGTGGAAGGAAAAAAAATGGGCATTTTAATTTTTCAACAAAAAAAATTTTTTTTAGCATAAATTTTTTTCATTTTTTGCAGGGGGAAAGGATAAATGGGTCCCAAAATTTTTTGGGAATTTTTCCCGAGAAAAGGGTACCCAAAAAGTGGGCATAAACCCTGTTTGGGGCGAGGCAGGGCTCAGAAAGGGGAAAGGGGCGCCCTTTTACCCTTTTTTAAAGGAAAATTAGCTCCAATCATTAGCGGACCATGCGCGTTTCGAGAGCCCCTGGTTTCCTAAAAAAATGAAAAACCCCCCAGTGACACCCTTTTTGGAAATAGACCTCTTTTGGAAAAAATTAAAGTGTTGTAGCACTCTAACCCCCCCAAAGGGTCACAGGTTTTTAACGCAGGCGTGAAAATAAAAAAAAATTTTTTTTTTTTCCCCAAAAATGATTTTTTTTTGCCCCCATTTTTTTATTTTCACAAGGGGCAAAAAAGGAGAAATGGACCCAAAAGTTGTTGTGCAGTTTGTCCTGAGTACACCTTTTCCCCCTATGTGGGGGGGAATCTGTTTTTGGTGCATGGGAGAGCCCGAGGGAAGGGGGCCCTTTTTGGAATGAGATTTGAGGGTTTTTTCTGGGGGCGTGTTTTGCGTTTCAGGCCCCTGTGTGCCTAAACAGTAGAAACCCCAAAAGGCCCCTTTGGGAAAACTAGCCCCCCAAGGAGTTTATCTAGATGTGTAATGAGCACTTTGCCCCCCAAGTGCTTCAAAAAAGTTTAAAAACCAGAGCAGTGAAAAAAAACATTTTTGTTTCTAAAAAAAGTTTTTTACCCCTTTTTTTTTTATTTTCCAAGGGTAACAGGCAATTGGACACCAAAAAATTGTGTCCATTCTTCCTGATACGCTGGTGTCCAAAATGAGGGGGGAACCACTGTTTGGGTGCACAGTAGGGCTCAGAAAGGGGAAAGGGGCGCCATTTACTTTAAAGGAAAAAATTGCTCTATGTTAGCGGGCACCATGTCGTGTTTGGAAGGGCCCCTGTGTTCCTAAACCCTTTTGGGGCTCCAAAAGACCCCATTTTGGAAAAAAGACCCCCAAGGAAAATTATTTAGATTTCCAGGGGGAGCAATTTGAAACCCCCCGGTTTTCATACAAAGGGTTTTGGGAAACCCCAAACCTTGAAAATAAAAAAAAAAATTTTTTTTTCTCAAAAAAAAATTTTTTTCCCCCCGGCCCCCATTTTTTTTTTTTTCACAATGGTTACAGGAGAAAATTTGGGCCCCAAAAATTGTTGTCCATTTTTTTCCTGAGTTCCTGGTACCCCATATGGGGGGGGGTAACCACTGTTTGGGCACACGTCAGTGCTCGGAAGGGATGTAGTGAACCCCTTTGGGAAAAGCCCCCACTTTTATGGACTTGGGCTGGGGGCATCCCTTTTTTCGTTTGGGAGAGCCCCTAAGTGCCCAAAAAAGTAGAAAACCCAACCACAAGTGACCCCCCTTTTTTTAAACTAAAAACCCCCCCCCAAAGGGAAAATTTTCCAATGTTTTGGTTTAGCACCTTGAAACCCCCCCGTGCTTCACAGAAATTTTTTAAAGAGGCTTTAAAAAACAAAAAAAAAAATTTTTTTTTCCCCCCAAAAACGTTTTTTTTAAAAACCCCAATTTTTGTATTTTCACAAGGGTAACGGAGGGAAAAAGGCCCCCAAAAAAGGGTTTTTTTACAGTTTTTTCCCCGGTAAACCTTTGGGACCCCCCCTATGTGGGAGGGGAAAAATCTGTTTTTGGGCACACGTCCCCGGGGCCCGGGAAAGGGGAAATATGATTTTTGAAATGCCGACTTTATGGAATAGTCCCGCGGGGAATTTATGTTTCGTTTGCAGAGCCCATTTGTGCCCAAACAAAAAAAACCCCCCCAATTTACCCCCTTTTGGAAAAAAATCCCCCAAGGAACTCCTCTAGTTGTGTGGGGGAGGGACTTTTTAATCTCCCCAAATTCTTCACAGAAGTTTATAACGCAGAGCTGTGAAAATAAAAAAAAAACCAAATTTTTTTTTTTTTTTTTTTCCCCACAAAAATCATTTTTTTTTTAGGGCCCCCAATTTTTGTTTTCCCAAGATTTAAAAGGAGAAATTAGGGCCTCCAAAGTTTTTTGGCCCAAAATTTTTACTTGGGACCCCTGGATACCCCCATTTTACCCCCATTGGGGGGGGGGGGTAAAACCACTGTTTTTTGGGCAACCCAGTCGGTGGGCCCGGGAAAAAAGGGGGGTCCAACTGTTTCCAAATTTTTTAAACAGCAAACAAGGGGGGACCCCCCTTTAAACCACCGTAGGGGTTAAGCCAACCCCCCTTGGGGGGAAGCACAAAGGGTTTTTGTGCCCTTTGGTTTTGGGGGGGGACCTTTTTTAAATGACCCTGGTCCCCCCGGGGGGACCCGCCCGGCGCAATCCTTTCATACAAACGCTTGGACAACCCCGGGGGCCCAAAAAAAATTTTCCCCTTTTCCCTTTAAACCCCCACATTAAAATCCCTTAACTTTTTTCCTCCTTTTTCCCCATTTTTCCCCCCCCCTTCCCCTTTCTCCCCCCCAAGGGCCCCAAACAACCCCTTTTTGCACCATAATAAACCCCCCGGGCCCTTTTTTCCCCCTTCCCCTTGAACGGCTAATTTTCAAACCCTCAAAAATCAAACTTCCCCGCAAAAACCCTTCCCACCAACCTCCCCCTCCTTTTCCATAAAACTTACACCCCAAAAATCCCCCTTCCTGAAACCCTTGTGCTAAAAAATTTTTATTTCCCAACCCCTTTTTTTCCTCGGGAACCTTGGGGCCCCCCGGTTTTTCCAAAAACCATTCCTTCCTATAAAATGGGGTCCAAATGGGAGCCACCTTTCCCCATTTTTCTTTTTTAATTTCCCCCCCTTTTTTAAACCCAAAACCCCCCCCCCCCAAAAAAAAAAACCCTTTTGGGGAAAAAAAAACCCCCCCCCCCCCTTTTTTCCCCCCGGGGCCCCCCTTTTTTTTTTTTTTTTCCCCCCCGGGGGGAAAGCCCCAAACCCCCTTTTTTAAAAACCCCCCTTTTTCCCCCCCCCCCCTTTGGCCCCCCTTAAATTTTTTTTTTTTCCTTTTTTTTTTTTTTTTTTTGTTTTTTTTGGGGGAAAAAACCCCCCCCCCCCAAAAAAAAAACCCCTTTTTTTTTTTTAATTTTTTTAAAAACCCCCCTTTCCCTTAACCCCAAAAAATCCCCCCCCCCTTCCCCCCCCCCGGGGCCCCCCGGGGGAAAACCCCCCCCCTTTTAAAAAATTTTTAAAAAAAAAATTTTTTAAAAACCCCCGGGGGGCCCCCCCCGGGTTTTTTTAAAAGGGGCCCCCCGGGGGGCCCCCCCCCCTTTTTTTTTTAAAAAACCCTAAACCCCTTTTCCCCAAAAAAAAAAAAATTTTTTTTTTTTTTCCCCTTTTTTAAAAAAACCCCCCCCAAAAAAAAATTTTTAAAAAAAAGGAAAAAAAACCCTTTTTAAAAAAACCCCCCCGGGTTTTTAAAAAAAAAATTTAAAAAAAAAAAAATTTTTTTTTTTTAAAAATTTTTTAAAAACTCCCCCCTTTTTTTTTTTATTAAAAAAAACCCCCCCTTTTTTTTCCCTTTTAAAATTTAAAAATTTCCCCAAAAAAAAAAAAATTTTAATTTTAAAAAAAACCCCCCCTTTTTTAAAAATAAAAAAAAAAAAAGGGGCCCCAAATTTTAAAGGGTTTTTTTAAAAAAAAAAAAACCCCCCTTTTTTTAAAAAAAAAAAAAAGGGCCCGTTTTTGGAAAAAAAAATTTTTTTTTTAAAAAAAAAAAAAAAAAACCAAAAAAAAAGGGGGGGGGAAACAAAAAAAAAATTTAAAATTTAAAAAAAAGGAAATTTTAAAAAACCCAAAAAAAAAAATGGGGGAAAAAAAAAGGGAAAAAATTGGGGGGGGGGGGCCGGAAAAAAATTTTTAAAAGGTTTTTGGGGGGCCCCCAAAAATTTTTAATTGGGGGGAAAAAAAAACCCCCCCCGGGGGGGGGAAAATTTTAAAAAATTTTTGGGTTCCTTTCCAAAATTTAATTTCCCCCTTTTTTTCCCCCCCCAAAACCCCTTTTTGGAAAAATTTTTGGGTTTTTTTTCCCAATTTTTTTAAAGGGTTTTTGGGGGTTTTTTTCCCCCTTTTCCCCTTTTTTTTCCCCCGGTTTTTGGGGAAAAACCCCGGGGGGGGGTTTTTTTTTTTTTTTTTTTCCCCCAAAAAAAGGGGGGGGAAATCATGTATGGGATAATTTTGACAGTAGCTCCCATTTTTTGCAGTTTTTTTTCGCCGGTCAACCCCTTTTAACTGAAAACATTATCTAGGGGTTAGAAGATCACTTATCTATCGGGGCTTCATTACGGGGAAAATGATGGAGTTGAGTTTTCCCCCGCAGCTTCTAGGCTGGGATCTTTCCCCTGCTACTGATAGCTGAAGTCCTGAAAACCCTGTTCCCTTTGGGGGTTTTGGAGGCCCGTTCGGTTTTCTTGCTTCGCATGGCCCCAACGGGAAAAAACGTATCCCGCCCTGGTGTCTGGGGGAAGAAAAGTTTAACGTCGAGTTCACTAAAATCCAGAGCAAAATTGCAACTTCCCCCAAGAAGCCCGGGGGGACCCGTCCCAAAAGTTAACCTAGATTTAATGTCAAATTTTGCTTCAGTAATTCCCCCGAAAAGCCCCAGGGGGGTTAGGGGACCCACCCCGGTCCCCGTGGAGTTTGGGGGGAGAGGTTTTCCAATTCCCTGCGACCAGTCATTTGTTCGAAAAGGGATGGGTCCGAGTCTCTCCCCCACAAATAATCGCCGTTTTTTAGTGGTTTACAGAGAAGGAGGAATAAAAGAAAAAAGTCCATCATCTTGGGGGATGACAGTCCCTCGTATGTCTTCTTCCTGGCTGGTTTTTTAGGTTTAGGTTGTTGCCACACCTGGGGAAAGCTAAATATTTTTTTGTTCCTGGCCCGTGGGCAAACCACATCCGGTCCCCCCCACCGCCGTTTTGCTCCCTGTATCCCCGGGGCACATGTATGTAACTAAAGATCATACTGATGTCATTATGGTTTTCCCTTTGGTTTTTATTTTTTTTTTCCTTTTGTGAAAACTGACTCAAATTTTAAAAAAAAGAATTCTACACTGTTAAGTTTTTTTTATCTTTGTATTTTTTTTTTCGTGTGTTTTTTTCTTTTTAAACCCCGTCCCGAAAAGAACCCCCGATCCCTTCCAACCCCAACCCAGCCCTATTCCTTTATTTATCCTGTCCTAAACCCCCAATTTCCAAATATTGCTCCCCCCAGAATTTTTCCCTTGGAAGCCCCTGTGACTCCTACCACTTACATTGTCAATCTGTCCTTTTTTTTCAGGGTTGATACTTGTATAATTGGAATCGAAAAGGACTTTTTCGCGCTTTTGCATTCTTGGTAGGGGGGTTTTCCGGGGCCATTTTAACAAGGCCAGTAAACCTCTACCTCCCCATGTTCTTCTGACGGAAAACCGTAGAAAGGGGGGGGGAAACCGTATTGGGAGCGCTTGTTCGATTTGGCTCGAACTTATTCATTTGGAATCTTTAGAAAGATTGTTTTGGGGAAAGGCCCAACCAAAAATGGGACTGCTTTCAACAAACAGCACAGGAGCAGGTGAGGAAATGACTCCGGTATGTACATTTGGGGGACCGAAGGGGGTCGCACCCCTGGAAGGGGGTGCAGTTACAAACAATGTGCTGCTACTGGGGATCTCTGGGTCCATTGTAAAGGGGGGCTCTGTTGGTCAATGTGTCTAGGTATGGGGACCACGATGATCCCCGATAACATTGGTGGGGGGGGAATCTGCATTTTTAACTGAGTTCGGGTTTAAAAAGGGAAAAATCTAGTAACCATAGTAATATGATGAGTGTTCCTTACTTCAGGACCCCATGTTTTCCGGGGTTTCCCAAAAAATCTGAAACTTTTCCCCTATATACATTTAGTGCTGCGGGCCAAGCCCCCGATCCTGACGTGGCGTCGCCTCTATAAAGATGTTTGAGGGTTTTTCGGGTCGGGAAGAAAAGAAAAAAAAAATTTACTGGAAAGGGGAATGTGGATAAATAATGAAATATTGTGGTGTCTATATGTCTGGGACAGTGTATATATAGGTGAGTTCTGAGGGGGCACTCGCCTGGGGGGGCGCACATGCTTAGAGTATATAGTATATTTTTGGGAAAGTCCATTGGAATGTCTAAATTAAAAATAAAAAGTTTTTTTTAAACCCCGAAATAGAAAATTTTTGTAAAAAAAATAAAAATCACTCCCCAAAAATTTCCATTTTTCGTTACTGCCCTCCTAAAATTTAAGGGATTTCCCAAATTTTTTGTAGTCCCAAAAAAAATAAAAAAAAAAATCAGCGGCAATACTAAGCTCCCTTGATGTGAAAAGTTACAGGTTCAAAAAATGGCTACACAGACAAATTTTTTTTATATAGTTCTGAAAGTTTTTTTTTTTAACTAATATATATTATATTGTGTAAAGTCATGGAAAGGTGTGGAGGGAAGATATGTTTTGCTGTTGAAATTGGAAATGATTTAAAACCCGTTTTTTTCCCCCCGCACATTAATTTTGGGTGAGGGGTTAACTAAAATTTGTTGAAGGGCTGGATTTTTGATTTCTTCCCCGGGGTTCGCTGATTGAGGATCTATACAATAATATAAAAACAACAAAAAAAAATGAAGTTTTGCCTTGTTGGAAGGGGTAAACCCCCCCACAATACCCTTGAAAATTATGTCATGATCTACAAAAAGGGAATAAAATAGAACTCATTAGGGTTTGTTAATCCCTTTGGGAATGGGGGAACTGGCCCGCAGGAAAGTTCAGCCGTGTAAACCTGAAAAAAAAGAGAGAAAAAACTTGATATCCTCTTTCCCTCATCCCTGACATGGGGAAAATTTGGTCAATCTGAATTGTTCTTCCCGGGGTGAGCCAGTGGATGACAGTCCCGCCATATTGGATGCATAAAATTTTTGGCTAAAAAAGAGTATAACTGGGGGCAGAGCATTTCTGTCCCCTTTGGCGCCCCCCTATGTACCCCCTATAGACCCCAACCAAATTTACCTTTGGTTCAACAAAAAAGGGGTTTGTTCCTACGACACAGGGTCTCCTCGGCCTGTGCCCATAGAAGAGATGATCCGGGGGAAGAGGAGACGAAAACTTTACAATTCAAAATTTTTCCCCTATTCAAATGTCCAGAAAACTCAAATTGGGGGGGGTTTTTTTTTTTTTTTTTTATGAGCCTCGTTTGCTGATATTGGGGGAATTTGCCATACATAATCGCACTATAATACTACACTAGATTTTTGCTGATTATATATAAAAAGGGGTAAGAGGTAAAAGGTCAATGATGGAAGCGCGGCTCTTAGTGTCTGGAAGTGGGAAAAGAGGACAAAGGAAGGGGTTCTGCTCTGCAAACTGCAGCGTGATTTTTCTTTATTGTGTTATTGTGCACTTATACTTTAATAGCTTCTCTTTTTTAAAATCTTAATTGCCAGGTTATGTCCCCTGACTTTCTCTGGGCCAAAACACCTGAAGGAGGAACGAAATAAGTATGTGGGTACTAGGTGCAAAAAATCTGCAAAAGCAAGGGTTTTTTTTTTATGGAAGCCAACCCCGTTACCTGCCCTGGGCCTTTATGTTGGAAAATGGGGGGAAAGGGGCTAGGGATGTAATGGTTTCCCCGGGTTAAGGGGCGCAAAAAATTTGCCTTGTCCTGGGCAAAACCCCCGATGCCTGTCGATTTGTATCCCACTGAGTGGTTATAAAAAAAATTTCACTCTGGAGGACCAAGTACATCTGTGCATTACCACAAATTCAACATTTTTTACAAAACACCATGAAAAAGTTTTTTTCATATTAAACATTTATGCTGATTTTTAGAAATACAGAAAATTGTTGGGAGTTCAAACAGTAAAATACCTCTAACAAGCTAAAAAGGGCTGTCCGGGGACAAAAAAATACAGTAGCTTTTTTTTTTTCCCAAACAGTGCACCGGTCTACAGGTTTTTGTGTGGAGTTTAAATGCCAGTCCCTATGACTTCAATGCAATACCAGCACAATCCTGGCAAACACTTTAAACCAAAAAGTGACCCCCTTAACCTTTCTTGTGAGAACGCTTTTAAAACATTAGTAAAAAAAAATACAAATGGAAAAAATAAGAACCCAAAAAACCTTTCCAAAACTTCTTGACCAAGAACCTTGTGGTAGTGAAATTCCCCACAGACGGGGGTCGGGCACTGGGCAAGATTCATCCGACTGGTGGAGCTTTCCCCTGGTGAGATAAAGGGGAAAATTATTGCTCATCACTCGGCGAACTGCAAAAAAAAAGTGAATAAAAAAAAGTCAAAGATTTCACCCAGAAAAAACAACAATTTCCTTTGAGTTGTCACCCATTTGGCCTTTTTTTTTTAACTTTGGCAGGAAATAGAAATCCCCAAAACCAAAAACAGTTTTTGTCAAAAATTGTAAAGTATCGGGAAAAAATGGGATGCAAAACAGATGGCCCAAAAAACCCTTTTTGTTGCACCCCCATAGACTTGTTATCGATGGGGTTACTTAGTTTTTACTTAAATCTTCTATTGGGGGTTGGGATTACCCCCCGGATAAGTTTAAATTTCCCCCATTTTCCTGCACCTGGGCAAATGCTGGTGTCTTTTTTTGGTTTTTTGGGCCACAATACAGATTTGGCTGTTCCTTTCCCTCCAGTGAGGACCTTTTAATTAGTTTTCTCTCTTCCTCTTTAAAACTTGGTGTC
The DNA here is from genome assembly GCA_033576555.1 of Oophaga sylvatica. Classification (NCBI taxonomy): domain Eukaryota; kingdom Metazoa; phylum Chordata; class Amphibia; order Anura; family Dendrobatidae; genus Oophaga; species Oophaga sylvatica. The sequence goes on from JARQOD010013144.1 coordinate 11,721, forward strand.
CCCCTGATTTTTTTTGAGGGCTTTTTAAAGGCTGGCCCTTCCCCAGCATAAAAATACATCTCCTTTTTTTATAAGGAGCTCGGTCTGGTCCTCAAACCCGAGTACTGGACGTCTTCTGGATCTTCGGGAGAGAAAGTGAGTTCTTTTGTTGTTTTGAAATGCCTCATTGGGGGTTTTCCCTTTCCCCCCTTTGAGTCCTTCGGGTGTCATGAGGCCCAAAAATTATAATACATAAGAACTTTTGTTGAAAATAGGGGCCCTTTCTTATGGAGTATTTTCCGCTTTTTCCCTCTAACACTCTTGTTTGTGGTATTATCACAATCAAAAGTTTGCTAAGCGCGAGGAAAAAAATGTACCTTCACTGTCAGACGGCAAAGGTCCACAAAAGGAATCAAGAGGGGCCGAGCGCAACAATCATGGTTATGTGATGTAAAAAAGCAGCATGACATCACAAGTAACCTCTGAACACCTAGAAGAGTGAAACCTGAAGCCATGAAACGTGACATCAAGAGAAGCATGACACACATGAACAACGGAAGTTTGTGACATCTGCAGCTGTACAAGCTGGTGTGGCATCATGCCATGGGAGATTGTTGCACTTCTTTTGGGGTGGCATATGCCATGGGAGATTGTTGCACTTCTGTTGGGTGGCATATGCCATGTGAGATTGTTGCACTACTGTTTTTACTTGTGTTAAATTTGCACCAAAATAAACAAAAAAAATCATCACCCTGCAACTCACAGTTCACATTTTTATTCTTCATTACTTAACATAACCCAAGAATCCAGCAAGCCCAAAGATTTATGCCCCTTTTACCTAACCCCTGTCCCCTGGGCTCTACCAACCATTATTTGTCATTTATAGTTTTTTAAATGCATTACTGGCACCACTGATTGTTCATTATAAACAGTATCTTTCACCTATAAGTGCAGAGGAGGATTATAGTTCTGCTCTTATTTGGCAGAGGGGTGTTTGGACATTAGGGCTCAGTTGAAATTGAACTTCTGCACCCGTTGTAGCCACATACTGGGCCAGTTAGTTGGTGGTGTCCCCACCTGGCATGTCCCAGTACTAAACGATATACAGGGTTGGATCTGGCAGAGGGGATCCATCACTTGTTATATGTTTTTTGCAATATGATCATTAGGTTAGATTATTAGATCATTTTTGGAAAAGATATTGTGGAAGGGGTTTAGAGCCAATTAAAGGGTTGTTCTCTGGATCAGTCTTCAGGAGCACAGGGCGCCAATCAGGGCATTACTGCACTTACTGGCATATGGGACCCGGCGAGCAGAGAGCCCCAGTGGCAGATTCTGCCGATTCAGTAACTGAAAATGCGTCCTCAGACACTCGTACAGTTAAACTCTATTGCGTGTGGAGGATATATTGGATATCCTCCCGCAAGCAACAGTTAACAGCCGCCAGCCAATCACAGGCCAGCAACTGACGTCAGAGCGCATGTCGCCGGTGTATGACGTCACTGCCATACGCCGGACGACGGTCTGAGCCTCAGCTGAAATCCTAGCAAAGGACACTGCTGCTCTTCGGCCAGGTAAGGAGAAACCATTTTTCTTGTAAAACGCACTATGGGGTGCATTATACTACTTATGGGGGTGCATTATACTGCTATGGGGGTGCGGTTATACTTCTATGGGGGTGTATTATACTGGTATGGGGGTGCATTATACTACTATGGGGGTACTTTATACTACTATGGGGGTGCATTATACTACTATGGGAGTACATTATACAGTCATGGCCAAAAGTTTTGAGAATGACACAAATATTATATTTTCACATGATCTGCTGCCCTCTGGTTTTTATGTGTGTTTGACAGATGTTTTTATCACGATAGAAATATAATAATTGCAAACATATGAGTAAGAAAAGCTTATATTGACAGTTAGAATGAGTTAATGCAGCAAGTCAATATTTGCAGTGTTGACCCTTCTTCTTCAGGACCTCTGCAATTCTCCCTGGCATGCTCTCAATCAACTTCTGGACCAAATCCTGACTGATAGCAGTCCATTCTTGCACAATCAATGCTTTCATTTTGTCAGAATTTTTAGGTTTTTGTTTGTCCACCCATCTCTTGATGATTGACACAAGTTCTCAATGGGATTAAGATCTGGGGAGTTTCCAGGCCATGGACCAAAAATCTCTATGTTTTGTTCCCTGAGCCATTTAGTTATCACCTTTGATTTATGGCAAGGTGCTCCATCATGCTGGAAAAGGCATTGTTGATCCCAAACTGCTCTTGGAGGGTTGGGAGAAGTTGCTCTTGGAGGACATTCTGGTACCATTCTTTATTCATGGCTGTGTTTTTAGGCAAGACTGTGAGAGAGCCGATTCCCTTGTCTGAGAAGCAACCCCACACATGAATGGTTTCAGGATGCTTAACAGTTGGCATGAGACAAGACTGGTGGTAGCGCTCACCTTGTCTTCTCTGATGAGGCGTTTTCCTGATGTTCCAAACAATCGAAAAGGGGATTCATCAGAGAAAATAACTTTACCCAGTCCTCAGCAGTCCACTGCCTGTACCTTTTGCAGAATATCAGTCTGTCCATGATGTTTTTCTGGAGAGAAGTGGCTTCTTTGCTGCCCTCCTTGAGACCAGGCCTTGCTCCAAGAGTCTCCGCCTCACAGTGCGTGCAGATGCACTCACACCTGCCTGCTGCCATTCCTGAACAAGCTCTGCACTGCTAGTAGCCCGATCCCGCAGCTGAAACAGTTTTAAGAGACGGTCCTGGCGCTTGCTGGTCTTTCTTGGGTGCCCTGAAGCCTTTTTGGCAACAATGGAACCTCTCTCCTTGAAGTTCTTGATGATGCGATAGATTGTTGACTGAGGTGCAATCTTTCTAGCTGCGATACTCTTCCCTGTTAGCCATTTTTGTGCATTGCAATGATGACTGCACGTGTTTCTTTAGAGATAACCATGGTTAACAGAAGAGAAACAATGATGCCAAGCACCAGCCTCCTTTTAAAGTGTCCAGTGGTGTCATTCTTACTTAATCATGACAGATTGATCTCCAGCCATGTCCTCATCAAAACCCACACCTGTGTTAATGGAGCAATCACTGAAAAGAGGTTAGCTGGTCCTTTTAAGGCAATGCTGCAATGATGTAGAAATGTGTTTTGGGGGATAAAGTTCATTTTCTAGCCAAATATTGACTTTGCAAGTAATTGCTGTTAAGCTGATCACTCTTTATAACATTCTGGAGTATATGCAAATTGCCATTAGAAAAAGTGAAGCAGTAGACTTTGTAAAAATTAATATTTGTGTCATTCTCAAAACTTTTGGCCATGACTGTACTCCTATAAGGTGCATTAAACTTCTATGGGGTCAATTATACTGCTATCGGGGTGCATTATATTGCTATGGGCGTGCATTAACTACTATGGGGCTGTATTATACTACTATGGGGGTGCGTTATACTACTATGGGGGTGTATTATATTACTATGGGGCTGCATTATACTACTATGGTGGTGCATTATACTACTATTGGGGTGTATTATACTGCTATGTAGGTGCATTATACAACTATGGAGGTGCATTATATTACTATGGGTGTGCATTATACTGCTATAGGTGTGGATTATACTTCTATTGGGTGAAAGTTCATAGGGGCAGGACAAATATATTTACGGAATCTGCATAATTAGAGCTATTCATAGCAGCGTTTTGTAGCTTATGCGGATGCCAGAGACCGAGAAATGGATTTCTGGCCACCCGCACCACCCAGACACATCATGTCTGGTCTTGAATGAAAGATAATGTCACAATAAGAAAAATGAAACCCTGTCATCTTTTTCCGAGGTTTCCACTCAGAGTTATGACAAATAGAAGTTTTTAAGAACTTTTTATTTTTAAAAGGTGGTATATATCCTCTACCTCAGCCTCCCCAGTGAGGTCAGCAAGGGAAAGGTATAAATCTAGGATGCTCGATTAGGAAGTTGAAATTTGCCCGGAGAACCAGCTAACATGAGGCTGCGCTGATGTACCATTTTCCTTGGAACTATTCTCCTCCCCTTTATCAACACGTCATATCTGTGACTGAGATATAATAAGTTCTTATTTTAATCCCATTTATTTCTAACTGTCTGTATATACTGTATTTTGTCTCTTTTGTAACATCTTTGTATTTTTGTAAACACTGCATATATTTTCTGGATTAAATCTATAAAAATTTACTAGTTTCGTTTTCCTTGCTCTATGAATCGACCGCCACGTCCTCCGCGCTAAATTACGCTACCTTGTGGGCTCCTGACCCGATATTGGTTTTGAAGTCAAATGAGGAATTGGTGGCAGCAAAGTGTTCTGGGGAAATTGAGAGACCCTGGCAGTGACAGAACAGGGGTTTATATGTGTATTTCTGGCCTGAGACTGGGAAATACATACCGCCCTCATGCAGAGTGTCCCAATAGCCAGTACATGGCAAGGCAGCCTTTCTGGTGACTACTTATCCTAGTTGTAGTTCCTTGATGGACCTGAGGGTAAGGGTGGCGCAGAGAGCTGCAAGTTCCAAACCCGGACTGAAAGTGGGATAGACAAATAAATCCCTGACATATTAAATAGTAATTCCTGACACTAATAGTAAAAAAATAATTTAGTCCTGAATAACCCATTTAATAGCTCCAAATTGTGCTGTGAAAAACTGAACACACATACTAGGCAGGGAGGATGGGGAGATGAAGCTGCAGGCACTCTACAATCTATGTACTGTGATAGGGGGAAACAGCAGCTGGAAGACAACTGAATGGCATAGAGCAAATATAGGACAAGGGAAAAAGGGTAGAAAAAAATGTAGGTAAGAAATGGATGCATTTTCCTGAGGTTTAGACATGGCTGTCATCATAGCTTCGCAATTTCTCAATGATCTTGGATGTTGTGAAGGTGTGATATGTTCTGTGGGTATCATTTTGTGTATTTTCTATTTACTGATTTACATGGTGTTCTCTTGTTGCCGGTATAATTCTGTGTATTCCACATATTGTCTAGAGTCTCAATTATCAGCCTTTTCGCTAATAATTGAGTTAGCTCCCTACCATCTGCAGCCTGAATGGTTCTATGCTCTTGATGAACCCCTGCTGACATTTCCCGATTGTCCATTCATGAGCCCCCAGCTATCCAAATGTAGCCAGTCACCCCTCTAG
>JARQOD010013145.1:0-16447 GCA_033576555.1 Oophaga sylvatica
ATATACACTGCACGTACCATTCCTTTAATCACACAGTACCCCTCCCTGTATTATAACACTGCACTCACCACTCCTCCTTTAATATAACTCACGTACCACCCTCCTGTAATATACACTGCATACCTCTCCTACTTCCTGAATACACCCTCCTACCTTACGTATTAACCCACACTCTTAATTACATAACCACCCTCTTAATACAGTCATCCTCTAATACACTAACACCCTTAATAACATGCACAGACCTCCTATATATACATGACCCCTTATATACTGCACACCTTTATACCAACCCCCTAATATACACTGCACGTACACTCCCTGTTATTACGCACAGACCACCTCTTATATACGCAAGACACTCCTTATAACCACCTATATATAACAGTCCCCTACACCCTTAAACACAACCCTAACACCCTTAACACCAATACATCTTATATATATAACCGAATACACTCTCCTTAATAAACACGACACTCCCTTATATATACACTGCACATACCACTCCTTATATAACGCACAGTACACTCCTCTGTATATATTACACTGCACAACACTCCTCCTGTATATACATATACTCTCTGTATATACGCACAGTCCACTCTCTATAATAACTGCAGCCATCCTCTGATATATATACACTGGTACACTCCTTGTATATATAACTGACACCACTCTCTTATATCACTGCAGTCCTCTCCTGTTAATTACACTGCACAACCATCCCTGTATTAACGCACTACCATCTCTGTATATATACAGCCAGACACTCTCTGTATATATACACTGCCAGTACCTCCTCTGAATATTACAGCACAGCCACCCTTATATACACTGACAGTCCTCCCGTATTAATACACTGCACAGTACACTCTCCTGATTTATGCACAGTCACTCCCCTGTATATAATACACTGCACGTACCACTCCCCTGTATATTATACACTGCACAGTACCATCCTCCTGTATATTTACACTGCACAGTACCACTCCCCTGTAATATATATACACTTGCCACAGTACCACTCCTCCTGTATATATACACTGCACAGTACCACCTCCTGTATATATACACTGCACAGTACCCTCCCCTCCTGTATATATACACTGCACAGCACCACTCCCCTGTTATATATACTGCACAGTACACTCTGTATATACACTGCACAGTACCACTCCCTGTATATTATACACTGCACAGACCACTCCTCCTGTATATATACATGCACAGTACCACTCCTCCTGTATATATACACTGCACAGTACACTCCTCCTGTATATTAACACTGCACAGTACCACTCCTCCTGTATATATACACTGCACGTACCACTCCTCCTGTATATATACATGCACAGTACCACTCCTGTATAATACACTGCACAGTACCTCCTCCTGTAATTATACACTGCACACACCACTCCCCTGTATATATACACTGCACAGTACCACTCCTCCTGTATATATACACTGCACAGTACCACCCTCCTGTATATATACACTGCACAGTACCCTCCTCTGTATATATACACTGCACAGCACACTCCCCCTGTATATATATACACTGCACAGTACACTCCCCCTGTATATATACACTGCACAGTACCATCTCCTGTATATATATACACTGCACAGTACACTCCCTGTATATTATACACTGCACAGTACCACTCCCCTGTATATATATACACTGCACAGTACCACCCTCCTGTATATATACACTGCACAGTACACTCCTCCTGTATATATACACTGCACGTACCACTCCTCTGTATATACTGCACAGTACACTCCTCCTGTATATATACACTGCACAGTACACTCCTCCTGTATATATATACACTGCACAGTACCACCCTCCTGTATATATACATGCACAGACCACTCCTCCTGTATATATACACTGCACAGACCATCCCTGTCTGTATATACTGCACAGTACCACTCCTCCTGTATAATATACACTGCACAGCACCACTCCCCTGTATATATACACTGCACAGTACCACTCCTCTGTATATATACACTGCACAGTACACTCCTCCTGTATATATACACTGCACAGTACCACTCCTCCTGTATTATACACTGCACAGTACCTCCTCCTGTATATATACACTGCACAGTACCACTCCTCCTGTATATATACACTCACAGTACCACTCCTCTGTATATATACACTGCACAGTACCCTCCCCTGTATATATACACTGCACAGACCACTCTCTGTATATATACACTGCACAGTACCACTCTGTATATATACACTGCACAGTACACTCCTCCTGTATATATACATGCACAGACCACTCCTCTGTATATATACACTGACAGTACCACTCCCTGTATATATACACTGCACAGTACACTCCTCCTGTATATATACATGCACAGTACCACTCCCCTGTAATATACATGCACAGTACACTCCTGTATATATACACTGCACAGACACTCCTCCTGTATTATATACTGCAAGACATCTCCTGTATATATATACACTGCACAGACCACTCCCTGTAATATACTGACAGTACACTCCTCCTGTATATTACATGCACATACACTCTCTGTATATATACACTGCACAGTACAGTCTCTGTATATATATACATGCACAGTACCACTCCTCCTGTATATTACAGCACGTACCACTCCCCTGTTATAATGACAGTACACTCTTATATTACACTGCACAGACACTCCTTTATATATTACTGCACGTAATTCCTTTAATTACCTGCCAGTACATCTCCTGTATTATACACTGCACAGTACCATCTCTGTATATACACTGCCAGTACACTCTCTGTATATATACACTGACGTACACCTCGTATATATACACTCACAGTACACTCCTCCTGTATATATACACTGACAGTACCTCCTCCTGTATATATTACACTGCACAGTACCACTCCTCCTGATATATACACGCACAGCACCACCCCTGTATATTTACATGCACAGACCACTCCTCTGTATTATATACACTGCACAGACCACCCTCTGTATATATACACTGCACAGACACTCCTGTATTATACACTGCACAGTACCACTCCTCCTGTATATATACACTGCACAGTACCACTCCTCTGTATATTATACACTGCACAGACCACTCTCCTGTATATATACACTGCACAGTACCACTCCTCCTGTATATATATACACTGCACAGCACCACTCCTCCTGTATATATAACACTGCACAGACCACTCTCCTGTATATATACACTGCACAGTACTCACTCCTCCTGTATATTATACACTGCACAGTACCACTCCTCCTGTATATATATACACTGCACAGTACCATCCTCCTGTATATATTACACTGCACAGTACCACTCCTCCTGTATATATTACACTGCACAGTACCACTCCTCCTGTATATATTTATCACTGCCATGTACCACTCCTCCTGTATATATAACACTGCACAGTACCTCCTCCTGATATATTTATACATGCACAGTACCACTCCTCCTGTTATATATACACTGCACAGTACCACTCCTCCTGTAATATATACACTGCACAGTACCACTCCTCCTGTAATATATACACTGCACAGTACCACTCCTCCTGTATACTGTATATATACACTGCACAGTACCACTCCTCCCCTGTATATATACACTGCACAGTACCACTCCTCTGTATATATACACTGCACAGTACCACTCCTCCTGTATATATACACTGCACAGTACCACTCCTCCTGTATATATACACTGCACAGTACCATCTCCTGTATATATACACCACAGTACCCTCCTCCTGTATATATACACTGCACAGTACCACTCCTCCTGTATATATACACTGCACAGTACCACTCCTCCTGTATATATTACACTGCACAGTACCACTCCTCCTGTATATATACACTGCACAGTACCCACTCCTCCTGTATATATACACTGCACAGTACCACTCCTCCTGTATATATACACTGCACAGTACCACTCCTCCTCCTGTATATATACACTGCACAGTACCACTCCTCCTGTATATATACACTGCACAGTACCACTCCTCCTGTATATATACACTGCACAGTACCACTCCTCCTGTATATATACACTGCACAGTACCACTCCTCCTGTATATTATACACTGCACAGTACCACTCCTCCTGTATATTATCACTGCACAGTACCACTCCTCCTGTATATATACACTGCACAGTACCACTCCTCCTGTATATATACACTGCACAGTACCACCTCCGTCCTGTATATATACACTGCACAGTACCACTCCTCCTGTATATATATACACTGCACAGTACCATCTCCCGTCCTGTATATATACACTGCACAGTACCACTCCTCCTGTATATATACACTGCACAGTACCACTCCTCCTGTATATATACACTGCACAGTACCACTCCTCCTGTATATATACACTGCACAGTACCACTCCTCCTGTATATATACACTGCACAGTACCACTCCTCCTGTATATATACACTGCACAGTACACACTCCTCTGTATATATACACTGCACAGTACCACTCCTCCTGTATATATACACTGCACAGTACCACTCCTCCTTGTATATATACACTGCACAGTACCACCTCCTGTAATATACACTCACAGTACCCTCCTCCTGTATATATACACTGCACAGTACCACTCCTCCTGTATATATACACTGCACAGTACCACTCCTCCTGTATATATACACTGCACAGTACCACTCCTGTCCTGTATATATACACTGCACAGTACCACTCCTCCTGTATATATACACCACCACAGTACACTTCCTCCTGTATATATACACTGCACAGTACCACTCCTCCTGTATATATACACTGCACAGTACACTCCTGTATATATCACTGCACAGTACCACTCTCCTGTATATATACACTGCACAGTACCACTCCTCCTGTATATATACACTGCACAGTACCACTCCTCCTGTTATATATACACTGCACAGTACCACTCCTCCTGTATATATACACTGCACAGTACCACTCCTCCTGTATATATACACTGCACAGTACCACTCCTCCTGTATATATACACTGCACAGTACCACTCCTCCTGTATATATACACTGCACAGTACCACTCCTCCTGTATATATACACTGCACAGTACCACTCCTCCTGTATATATACACTGCACAGTACCACTCCTCCTGTATATATACATGCACAGACCCTCCTGTATATATACACTGCACAGTACCACTCCTCCTGTATATATACACTGCACAGTACCACTCCTCCTGTATATATACACTGCACAGTACCACTCCTCCTCCTGTATATATACACTGCACAGTACCACTCCTGTATATATACACTGCACAGTACCACTCCTCCGTCCTGTATATATACACTGCACAGTACCACTCCTCCTGTATATATACACTGCACAGTACCACTCCTCCTGTATATATACACTGCACAGTACCACTCCTCCTGTATATATACACTGCACAGTACCACTCCTGTATACTACACTGCACAGTACATCCTCCTGTATATACACTGCACAGTACCACTCCTCCTGTATATATACACTGCACATACCACTCCTCCTCCTGTATATATACACTGCACAGTACCACTCCTCCTGTATATATACACTGCACAGTACCACTCCTCCTGTTATTATATACACTGCACAGTACCACTCCTCCCGTCCTGTATATATACACTGCACAGTACCACTCCTCTGTATAAAATACACTGCACAGACCACTCCTCCTCTGTATATATACACTGCACAGTACCACTCCTCCTGTATATATACACTGCACAGTACCACCTCCCGTCCTGTATATATACACTGCACAGTACCACTCCTCCTGTATATATACACTGCACAGTACCCTCCTCCCGTCCTGTATATATACACTGCACAGTACCACTCCTCCTGTATATATACACTGCACAGTACCACTCCTCTCCTGTATATATACACTGCACAGTACCACTCCTCCTGTATATATACACTGCACAGTACCACTCCTCCTGTATATATACACTGCACAGTACCTCCTCCTGTATATATACACTGCACTACCACTCCTCTGTATATATATCACTGCACAGTACCTCCTGTATTATACACTGCACAGTACCACTCCTCCTGTATATATACACTGCACAGTACCACTCCTCCTGTTATATATACACTGCACAGTACCACTCCTCCCGTCCTGTATATATACACTGCACAGACCACTCCTCCTGTATATATACACTGCACAGCACCCTCCTTCCTGTATATATACACTGCACAGACCACTCCTCTGTATATATACACTGCACAGTACCCTCCTCTCCTGTATATATACACTGCACAGTACCACTCCTCCTGTATATATACACTGCACAGTACCCTCCTCCTGTATATATACACTGCACAGTACCACTCCTCCTGTATATATACACTGCACAGTACCACTCCTCCTGTATATTACACTGCACAGTACCACTCCTCCCGTCCTGTATATATACACTGCACAGTACCACTCCTCCTGTATATATACACTGCACAGTACCACTCCTCCTGTATATATACACTGCACAGACACCACTCCTCCTGTATATATACACTGCACAGTACCACTCCTCGTCCTGTATATATACACTGCACAGTACCACTCCTCCTCTGTATATTACACTGCACAGCACCACTCTTCCTGTATATATACACTGCACAGCTACCACTCCTCCTGTATATATACACTGCACAGTACCGCTCCTCCTGTCCCGTATATATACACTGCACAGTACCACTCCTCCTGTATATATACACTGCACAGTACACTCCTCCTGTATATATACACTGCACAGTACCACTCCTCCTGTATATATACACTGCACAGTACCACTCCTCCTGTATATCTACACTGCACAGTACCACTCTCCCGTCCTGTTATATATACACTGCACAGTACCACTCCTCCTGTATATATACACTGCACAGTACCACTCTCCGTCCTGTATATATACACTGCACAGTACCACTCCTCCTGTATATATACACTGCACAGTACCACTCTCCGTCCTGTATATATACACTGCACAGTACCACTCCTCCTGTATATATACATGCACAGTACCACTCCTCCTGTATATATACACTTCACAGTACCCTCCTCCTGTATATATACACTGCACAGTACCACTCCTCCTGTATATATATATACTGCACAGTACCCTCCTCCTGTATATATACACTGCACAGTACCACTCCTCCCGTCCTGTATATATACACTGCTCAAAGTTCTGGGCTCGTATTCATGAACCAGACAGCTCAGGATGATCCCTGCTCTGTGTCTCTGGGATTCCTGCTCTCTCTATGTGGCCCACTCTAATTGTACCAGCAGGATAAGGTCACAGGAGGAGGGGGGTTAAAAGATAAAATCCTTTTTCTGCAGATGAAAGCCCTCACCCACTGTCACCTGTGGGTGCCCATCTGTCTGTTTCGCTCCCCTCGCCCCTGAGCTCCCTGTTTCTGGCTCTGATCTCTGACCCCCACTCCCATTATTTAGGGGCAGGTGATGGACGCCTCGGTCACTGCTGCTTTCACCACTACATCGATAATAATCTCATTAATACAGAATTATGTTATTACTTGTTTCAGGGTACAGCAACTGGAGGGAATTGGGCAAAGCGCTGGCCCACAATAATATTCCTGCCGTGGACCCGAATCTGCAGTTTTACCAACCGGAGAGGCAGCAGCAGGTGAGGACGGCTCTGGGCATGCTCCGGCACCTTGCTCTCTCATGGGATTTCATGGACACTTCTCTACAAGTGCAGTATGAGATTTTAATAACCACAGTACAAAGTTGTCGCACAGTAATAAATTTCTTTGTGGCCATAATGAAAAGTTTGGACATGGATCAAATGTTCCAAAAAGTGAGTCCTTCGGGGTCCTACACATCCCACCATAAAAGATGACACCTACATCCCATCCTACAAGGTCGCTAATAGGACTAGAGCAACCTACATCCCATCCTACAAGGTGGCTCATAGGACTAGAGCACCTGACATCCCATCCTACAAGGTGGCACATAGGACTAGAGCACCTGACATCCCATCCTACAAGGTGGCACATAGGACTAGAGCACCTTACATCTCATCTACAAGGTGGCACATAGGACTAGAGCACCTTACATCCCATCCTACAAGGTGGCACATAGGACTAGAGCAACCTACATCCCATCCTACAAGGTGGCACATAGGACTAGAGCACCTTACATCTCATCCTACAAGGTGGCACATAGGACTAGAGCAACCTACATCCCATCCTACAAGGTGGCACATAAGACTAGAGCAACCTATATCCTATCCTACAAGGTGGCTCATAGGACTAGAGCACCTTACATCCATCCTACAAGGTGGCACATAGGACTAGAGCACCTTACATCTCATCCTACAAGGTGGCACATAGGACTAGAGCACCTTACATCTCATCCTACAAGGTGGCACATAGGACTAAAGCACCTTACATCCATCCTACAAGGTGGCACATAAGACTAGAGCAACCTACATCCCATCCTACAAGGTGGCTCATAGGACTAGAGCACCTGACATCCCATCCTACAAGGTGGCACATAGGACTAGAGCACCTTACATCCCATCCTACAAGGTGGCACATAGGACTAGAGCAACCTACATTCATCCTACAAGGTGGCACATAGGACTAGAGCAACCTACATCCATCCTACAAGGTGGCACATAAGACTAGAGCAACCTATATCCTATCCTACAAGGTGGCACATAGGACTAGAGCACCTTACATCTCATCCTACAAGGTGGCACATAGGACTAGAGCACCTTACATCTCATCCTACAAGGTGGCACATAGGACTAGAGCACCTTACATCTCATCCTACAAGGTGGCACATAGGACTAAAGCACCTTACATCCCATCCTACAAGGTGGCACATAGGACTAGAGCACCTTACATCTCATCCTACAAGGTGGCATATAGGACTAGAGCACCTTACATTCCATCCTACAAGGTGGCACATAGGACTAGAGCACCTTACATCCCATCCTACAAGGTGACACATAGGACTAGAGCAACCTACATCCCATCCTACAAGGTGGCACATAGGAGTAGAACAACCTACATCCCATCATACAAGGTGGCACATAGGACTTGAGCACCTTACATCCCATCCTACAAGGTGGCTCATAGGACTAGAGCAACCTACATCCCATCCTACAAGGTGGCTCATAGGACTAGAGCACCCTACATCCCATCCTACAAGGTGGCACATAGGACTTGAGTACCTTACATCCCATCCTACAAAGTGGCACATAGGACTTGAGCACCTTACATCCATCCTACAAGGTGGCTCATAGGACTTGAGCACCTTACATCCCATCATGCAAGGTGGCTCATAGGACTAGAGCAACCTACATCCCATCATGCAAGGTGGCACATAGGACTAGAGCAACCTATATCCCATCCTACAAGGTGGCACATAGGACTAGAGCACCCTACATCCCATCCTACAAGGTGGCACATAGGACTAGAGCAACCTACATCTCATCCTACAAGGTGGCACATAGGACTAGAGCACCTTACATCCCATCCTACAAGGTGGCACATAGGACTAGAGCACCTTACATCCCATCCTACAAGGTGGCACATAGGACTAGAGCACCTTACATTCCATCCTACAAGGTGGCACATAGGACTAGAGCACCTGACATCCCATCCTACAAGGTGGCACATAGGACTAGAGCACCTTACATCCCATCCTACAAGGTGGCACATAGGACTAGAGCAACCTACATCTCATCCTACAAGGTGGCACATAGGACTAGAGCACCTTACATCGCATCCTAAAGGTGGCACATAAGACTAGAGCAACCTATATCTATCCTACAAGGTGGCACATAGGACTAAAGCACCTTACATCCATCCTACAAGGTGGCACATAGACTAGAGCACCTTAATCCATCCTACAAGGTGGCACATAGGACTAGAGCACCTTACATCCCATCCTACAAGGTGGCTCATAGGACTAGAGCACCTGACATCCCATCCTACAGGTGGCACATAGGACTAGAGCACCTTACATTCCATCCTACAAGGTGGCACATAGGACTAGAGCACCTGACATCCCATCCTACAGGTGGCACATAGGACTAGAGCACCTTACATCCATCCTACAAGGTGGCACATAGGACTAGAGCAACCTACATCCATCCTACAAGGTGGCACATAGGACTAGAGCACCTTACATCCCATCCTACAAGGTGGCACATAGACTAGAGCAACCTTTCTCTCATCCTACAAGGTGGCACATAGGACTAAGCACCTTACACACCAATCCTACAAGGTGGCACATAGACTAGAGCACCTTAATTCCATCCTACAAGGTGGCACATAGGACTAGAGCACCTTACATCCCATCCTACAAGGTGGCACATAGGACTAGAGCACCTTACATCCCATCCTACAAGGTGGCACATAGGACTAGAGCACCTTACATCCCATCCTACAAGGTGGCACATAGGACTAGAGCACCTTACATCCCATCCTACAAGGTGGCACATAGGACTAGAGCACCTTACATCCCATCCTACAAGGTGGCACATAGGACTAGAGCACCTTACATCCCATCCTACAAGGTGGCACATAGGACTAGAGCACCTTACATCCCATCTACAAGGTGGCATAGGAGACATAAGCATACATCCCATCCTACAAGGTGGCCATAGGACTAGAGCACCTTACATCCCATCTACAAGGTGGCCATAGGACTAGAGCAACCTACATCCATCCTACAAGGTGGCCATAGGACTAGAGCACCTACATCCCATCTACAAGGTGGCTCATAGGACTGAGCACCTACATCCATCCTACAAGGTGGCACATAGGACTGAGCACCTACATCCCATCCTACAAGGTGGCATAGGACTAGAGCACTTACATCCATCTACAAGTGGCCATAGACTGAGCACCTACATCCCATCCTACAAGGTGGCTCATAGGACTAGAGCACCTACATCCCATCCTACAAGGTGGCACATAGGACTAGAGCACCTTACATCCCATCCTACAAGGTGGCACATAGGAGTAGAACACCTACATCCCATCATACAAGGTGGCTCATAGGACTAGAGCACCTGACATCCCATCCTACAAGGTGGCACATAGGACTAGAGCACCTTACATCCCATCCTACAAGGTGGCACATAGGACTAGAGCACCTGACATCCCATCCTACAAGGTGGCACATAGGACTAGAGCACCTGACATCCCATCCTACAAGGTGGCACATAGGACTAGAGCACCTTACATCCCATCCTACAAGGTGGCACATAGGACTAGAGCACCTGACATCCCACCATTATAAGGTATTTATGGGGTTAACACCAGTGGGGAATAAATCGGAGCTTGTCTCTGTGTTCAGTGACCTGCACATTGTCCTCATGGGTGACCGCATAGCGTGATTGTGCCGTGGGCGTCAGTTCTCGTCCTTCTCAGGTAACCTTCCTGTGCTGAAGCATTTGTGCTGTGCAGGTTGGTGATCCGCCATCTGCTGCTAATCCCCTCCATGATGTCATGTGAATGCCGGACGATTTATCCTACCATTATTCCATCGGACTACAACTCTCAGCATGAGTCACCCGCGCAGACAAGCTCATAAGTACAACTAAACAGCCTCCATGTTCCCCAGCTTACATATCTGACAACTGGCTGCTATAGAAGCGGCTGCTCCTCTGTGCTGAACAGACTTGTTTATGGCTCCTCACAGAAGGCTGTAGAAAGCAGGCAATGGTAATGAGAGTGATAGCGCCGAGAGTGACAGGGCCGAGAGTGACAGCGCCAAGAGTGACAGGGCCGAGAGTGACAGGGCCGAGAGTGACAGCGCCGAGAGTGACAGGGCCGAGAGTGACAGGGCCGAGAGTGACAGGACCGGGAGTGACAGGGCCGGGAGTGACAGGGCCGAGAGTGACAGGGCCGAGAGTGACAGCGCCGAGAGTGACAGCGCCGAGAGTGACAGCGCCGAGAGTGACAGGGCCGAGAGTGACAGGGCCGGGAGTGACAGGGCCGAGAGTGACAGCGCCGAGAGTGACAAGGCCGAGAGTGACAGGGCCGAGAGTGACAGGGCCGAGAGTGACAGGGCCGAGAGTGACAGCGCCGAGAGTGACAGGGCCGAGAGTGACAGCGCCGAGAGTGACAGCGCCGAGAGTGACAGGGCCGAGAGTGACAGGACCGAGAGTGACAGGGCCGGGAGTGACAGGGCCGAGAGTGACAGCGCCGAGAGTGACAAGGCCGAGAGTGACAGGGCCGAGAGTGACAGGGCCGAGAGTGACAGGGCCGAGAGTGACAGCGCCGAGAGTGACAGGGTCGAGAGTGACAGGCCGAGAGTGACAGCGCCGAGAGTGACAGCGCGAGAGTGACAGGGCCGAGAGTGACAGGGCCGAGAGTGACAGGGCCGGGAGTGACAGGGCCGAGAGTGACAGCGCCGAGAGTGACAAGGCCGAGAGTGACAGGGCCGAGAGTGACAGGGCCGAGAGTGACAGGGCCGGGAGTGACAGGGCCGGGAGTGACAGGGCCGAGAGTGACAGCGCCGAGAGTGACAGGGCCGAGAGTGACAGCGCCGAGAGTGACAGCGCCGAGAGTGACAGGGCCGAGAGTGACAGGGCCGGGAGTGAGGCAGGGCCGGGAGTGCAGCCGAGAGGGCCGAGAGTGACAGCGCCGAGAGTGACAAGGCCGAGAGTGACAGGGCCGAGAGTGACAGGGCCGAGAGTGACAGGGCCGAGAGTGACAGGGTCGAGAGTGACAGGGCCGAGAGTGACCGCGCCGAGAGTGACGGGCCGAGAGTGACAGGGCCGGGAGTGACAGGGCCGGGAGTGACAGGGCCGAGAGTGACAGCGCCAGAGTGACAAGGCCGAGAGTGACAGGGCCGAGAGTGACAGGGCCGAGAGTGACAGCGCCGAGAGTGACAGGGCCGAAGTGACAGGGCCGAGAGTGACAGCGCCGAGAGTGACAGGGTCCGAGAGTGACAGGGCCGAGAGTGACAGGGCCGAGAGTGACAGGGCCGGGAGAGTGACAGGGCCGAGAGTGACAGGGCCGAGAGTGACAGGGCTGAGAGTGACGGCAGCCGAGAGTGACAGGGCCGAGAGTGACAGGGCCGGGAGGTGACAGGGCCGAGAGTGACGGCACCGAGAGTGACGGCGCCGAGAGTGACAGGGCCGAGAGTGACAGGGCCGAGAGTGACAGCGCCGAGAGTGACAAGGCCGAGAGTGACAGGGCCGAGAGTGACAGGGCCGGGAGTGACAGGGCCGAGAGTGACAGGGCCGAGAGTGACAGGGGTGAGAGTGACGGCGCCGAGAGTGGAAGGGGCCGAGAGTGACAGGGCCGGAGAGTGACAGGGCCGAGAGTGACCGCGCCGAGAGTGACGGGCCGAGAGTGACAGGGCCGAGAGTGACAGCGCCGAGAGTGACAGGGCCGAGAGTGACAGGGCCGAGAGTGACAGGGCCGGGAGTGACAGGGCCGGGAGTGACAGGGCCGAGAGTGAACAGGGCCGAGAGTGACAGCGCCGAGAGTGACAGGGTCGAGAGTGACAGGGCCGAGAGTGACAGGCCGAGAGTGACAGGGCCGGGAGTGACAGTGGGCCGAGAGTGACAGGGCCGAGAGTGACAGCGCCGAGAGTGACAAGGGCCGAGAGTGACAGGGCCGAGAGTGACAGGGCCGAGAGTGACAGCGCCGAGAGTGACAGGGCCGAGTAGTGACAGGGCCGAGAGTGACAGCGCCGAGAGTGACAGGGCCGAGAGTGACAGGGCCGAGAGTGACAGGGCCGGGAGTGACAGGGCCGAGAGTGACAGGGCCGAGAGTGACAGGGCCGAGAGTGACGGCGCCGAGAGTGACAGGGCCGAGAGTGACAGGGCCGGGAGTGACAGGGCCGAGAGTCAGGGCCGAGAGTGACGGCCGAGAGTGACAGGGCCGAGAGTGACAGGGCCGAGAGTGACGGCGCGAGAGTGACAGGCCGAGAGTGACAGGGCCGAGAGTGACAGCGCCGAGAGTGACAGCGCCGAGAGTGACAGGGCCGAGAGTGACAGGGCGAGAGTGACAGGGCCGAGAGTGACAGGGCCGGGAGTGACAGGGCCGAGAGTGACAGGGCCGAGAGTGACAGGGCCGGGAGTGACAGGGCCGAGAGTCACGGCGCCGAGAGTGACAGGGCCGAGAGTGACAGGGCCGAGAGTGACAGGGCCGGGAGTGACAGGGCAGAGAGTGACAGGGCCGGGAGTGACAGGGCCGAGAGTGACAGCGCCGAGAGTGACAGCGCCGAGAGTGACAGCGCCGAGAGTGACAGGCCGAGAGTGACAGGGCCGGGAGTGACAGCGCCGAGAGTGACAGGGCCGAGAGTGACAGCGCGAGAGTGACAGGGTCGAGAGTGACAGGGCCGGGAGTGACAGGGCCGAGAGTGACAGGGCCGGGAGTGACAGGGCCGGAGAGTGACAGGGCCGAGAGTGACAGGGCCGAGAGTGACAGAGCCAGGAGTGACAGGACGAGAGTGACAGGGCCGAGAGTGACAGAGCCAGGAGTGACAGGGCCGAGAGTGACAGGGCCGAGAGTGGCAGGGCCGAGAGTGACAGGGCCGAGAGTGGCAGGGCCGAGAGTGACAGGGCCGAGAGTGACAGGGCCGAGAGTGACGGCGCCGAGAGTGACAGGGCCGAGAGTGACAGGGCCGAGAGTGACAGGGCCGGGAGTGACAGGGCCGAGAGTGACAGGGTCGAGAGTGACAAGTCCGAGAGTGACAGGGCTGAGTGACAGGGCCGGGGTGACAGGGCCGAGAGTGACGGCGCCGAGAGTGACAGGGCCGAGAGTGACAGGGCCGAGAGTGACAGGGCCGGGAGTGACTGGGCCGGGAGTGACAGGGCCGAGAGTGACAGCGCCGAGAGTGACAGGGCCGAGAGTGACAGGGCCGAGAGTGGCAGGGCCGAGAGTGACAGGGCCGAGAGTGACAGGGCCGAAAGTGGCAGGGCCGAGAGTGGCAGGGCCGAGAGTGACAGGGCCGAGAGTGACAGGGCCGGGAGTGACAGGGCGAGAGTGACAGCGCCGAGAGTGACAGCGCCGAGGGTGACAGCGCGAGACTGCGTCTGATCTTATTTATGGCACTCACAGATATCGTCTCATCTCTGCAGCTCCAAGAATCCAGCACCTGGAATCTGTCTGTCCCATGGAAGCCAGAGGTAACAAATACATAGAAAGACCAGATAAATACAGGCGCATGTAGAAGTTTGTGCACCCTTGGTCAGAATTAGTTATTGTGAACAGTTAAGCAACTTGAAGATGAGATGATCCCTAAAAGGCCTAAAGTTACAGATGACACATTTCCTTTGTATTTTAGGCAAAAAAAAATCATTTTTTACATTTTAAAAATGACAAGAAGGAAAATGGGTTGATGCAAAAGTTTGTGCACCTTGGAGAAACCTCTGACCAAGGTTTCAGACCTTAATTAGCCTGTTAGGTTATAGCTTGTTCACTACCATTATTTGGAAAGGCCAGGTGATGCTAATTTTTTCTTATAAAAGCCCAGCCTCCTCTAACCTTGTGCCAAAAAACAGCAGCCATGGGACCTTCTAAGCAGCTGCCCTGCACTCCAACAATGGTGGAGGCCTCACAATGAAGGAGAAGGCTATAAGAGGATAGCAAAGCGTTTTAAGTTGTCCTTTACCCAGTTCAAAATGTAATTATGAAATGGCCATTACCAGGAACAGTGGAGGTCAAGATAAAGTCTGGAAGACCAAGCAAAATTTCAGTGTGAGCTGCTCATAGGATTGCTGGAGTGGCAAATCAGAACCCCCACTTGACTGCAAAACACCATCAGAAAGAGTTAGCAGACTCTGGATTTAGTGGTACATTGTTCTACTGTTCAGAGACACCTGCACAAATATGGCCTTCATGGAAGAGTCATCAGAAGAAAACCTCTCCTGCATTCTCACCGTAAATGTCAGAGTCAGAAGTATGCGAAAGAACATCTAAACAAGCCTGATTTACTTTGGAAACAAGTCCTGTTGACCAATAAGGTTAAAATAGAACTAGTTGGCCACAATGATCAAAGGTATGTGTTGGAAAAAAGGGCACAAAATTTCAGGAAAATAATATCTCGCCTACCATTAAGCATGGGGGTGGAGCCATCATGCTTTGGGGTTGTGCTGCAGCCAATGGCACGGGAACATTTCAAGGGCAGCGGGAAGAGTGGATTCAATAAAATTTCAACAAATTCTTGATGCAAACAAAACACCATCTGTAAAAAAGCTGAAGGTGAAAAGAGGAAGAGGAAGAGGATGGCTTCTACAAATGGATAATGATCCTAAACACAGGTCACAATCCACAATATACGACCTCAAAAGGCGCAAACTGAAGGTTTTACAATGTCCCTCACAGTCCCCTGATCTGAACATCATTGAAAATCTGTGG
>JARQOD010013146.1:0-16854 GCA_033576555.1 Oophaga sylvatica
CCTGCCGGCACCAACCCCCTTTGGGCGTAATATGACAAACACTGCTCCCATCCGAGAAGGCGGCTCCGTTGTGACTATCAGCCATTGGACTGGAGGAAAATATCGCCCTTGGTGAAGAGTGGAGCTCCTGTTCCACCAGTAAGAGTCTGTCTGACCTGCGGGACAGACGGCACGAAGATTGAGCGAGTAAGGGCTCCCTTTCCCATACTGTCAAGAGTGCATGCTGAAGGGGCGGAGATGAAACTGGGCAAATGGAATAGCCTCGATTGCGCTACCACCTTCCTAGGACCCTCATGCAAAAACCGGATGGTGTGGGGATCGGTTGGCGCGGATCCTTTACTCCTGACGGAGAACTAGGGCCTTGTCCCGAGGAAGGTTATAAAACCCCTGAGCGGTGTCGAAAATCACCCTAGAAAGATGTCTTCCGAGAGGCAGAGAGATGATTTCTTCGATTCACCAGCCACCCCAGGCGAGAAAGGGTGTCTGCGTAATGCTGACATTTTTCCTCGCAGTCTTAAAAAGGACGGCCCTTGATGGGGAGATGTCTAAGTAGGGGCAAGATGACTACCCCCGGAGTGCAGAACGGACACAACAGCAGCCATAACTTTGTGAACACCTGGGGGCTGTGGCTACCCGAAGGGCAAGGCTGGAACTGAAAGTGAAGTTTGCCGATGGAAACCGAAGAAACCTTTGATGAGGAGGGAATATGGGGATGTGAAGAAACATCCGAATATCTAGCGCTAAAAATCCCCCTTTTCCATGGCTGCAATGACTGAGCGGAGAGACTCCATTCGGAAATGTCAATTCTGACCAAACCATTCAGAGCTTAGGTCCAAATGGGCCTTACAGTGCCGTCCTTCTTGGGTACTATGAACAGGTTGGAAAAAAAACCCTAGGCCTTTTTCACCTCGGGGTACGGGACAATGACCCCGTTTGTTGAAGAGATTCGACCGCCTTGAATAAGGCGCGAACCCGGGATTCTTTTTGGGGAGCGCGGGGGAAAAAAAAACAAATTGAGGGGAGGCTGATAAATTCTATCTTGTACCCCAGGGACAATTCCCTGACCCACTCGTCGGAGTAATCGATAGCAAGTGGGGCGGAACCAAGTAAGGGGGGCCGCCTACTCGGTAAATTGACCGGATTCTGCCTCCAGTATTTGTCCAATATCTTTGGGGCCTAGATCCCTTAGATCCTGGCTGTTAGATCGCATTCTTCCCAAGGGTTGGTCCTGTGGAGACCTGGCGATCTCTGGCCGATTAGGTCGACCTGAGCCACTGGTGCTGGCTGCCGTGGCCCACCCTGGGTTGCGAAAAGCCCTGAATCGAGGCTGAGGCTGTCGACGAAAGGGCTGTCTAACTTTCTGCTGAGGGGGAAATGCTTTTCCCTCCTGCGCATCAGATATAAGCTGATCCAGCTTCTCGCCAAAAACCGGCCGCTTTGATACAGCAAGGATGTAAGGGATTCTTAGGGGTTGAATCCGCTCGCCCAAGTCCTCAACCACAAGGATCTCCTGATAGCAACGCATTACTGAAGCTAGGCTCGCAATTAGAGCATCCAGGAAGCATTGATTAAAAAATCTCCGCAGAGCTATCGATTAGAGATCTCAGTTACCTCAGATGGTACCTTATACCGTGGGATCTGTTTAAGACTCCGACCAGGACATCATGGCCCTTAGCAACCCAAGTTCTGCAAAAGAAGGAGGAGGGCGAGCCTGATGCCCAAATACCGAGGGGGCCAAGTTTCAATCAGACGATCCGGGATCCTTGATCGAGGAGCCGTGGGAAGGGAGAGGAGCGTCTTAGACGCCAAACGCGACACAGGGGATCCCGCGGGAAATTTCCCTGCCCACTTCTTAAGAATTTCAGAAGCAAAAGGAATTGGTTTGAGGGCCCTTTGTCCCCGCGAAGCGCTTGTCCGCTTTTCTCGGTGGCACTGCACTAATTCCCAAACTCAGGATGAGCACCAAAACCTTATGGGTTTTTCCTGGCCGTTTTTAAAGGACCCTTATGACCGGAGGTCAAGGTGGACTCATCATCTACCCCCAAGGTTTGATTGCGCCTCAATCAACTGTCAATTGTCTCCTGACAAATTTGGTTTCCTCTAAATTGAGGGGCCCTCAAATTTGGAATCCCAATATTGATCACTTGCCCCCAAAAAGGGGAGGGAAGCGAGAGACGGAACGAAGGAGCCGAGGCCCCGGACGGCATAGGCGACGCAGTGTGGGTTCGCTTCCCCTGCGTCTGCCTGGTGAGAACGCGGCCCCTGCAGGCCGGGAGGTTCCTGAACGCAGCCAAGCCAGGTAACCACGTCCCGGGTCCCATCGGGGAGCTTGAAGGGACCGATTGCTCTTGTTAATGACGCCACAGATTGAGTAGAGACAGGGCCCATTCCGGGGGACCTGACGCAGTGGCTCGGCTATAGGTGAGGGCTCTGACCCCTTCGGAGTCACAGGCTTTGCAGACCCGAGAATCTGGGCGTGCGGAAGAGGGGACCTACGGCAATGCATTCGGTATACAGCACCGTGTGACTTTAGTTCTTTTGGACAGCTGAGTCTGTCACAGAATATCCTGCCGCAATAAATTTGGATGTGGCGGTTTCAGTCGGTGGAGCGGAGCGCAGAGTGCGCATGGAGGAAAAACCAGGTGGGGGGTAGTAGCATTACCCAGTCCTGTACCCCGGCGTCCTTTATAGTGGTGCAAACCAAACGCCCGACTCCAGATTTTTAAAAAACGCGCTCCCCTGTCGGGAGGCGTGCTTCATGGGCCGAGCCTGAGGGGAGGGGTCGAGAGGCATGGCCAGCGCGGCCGAAGCCAGGGACCCCACTTCCGGGGCCCCGGCCTAGTCTCCAGCCGAAGCCGGGGACTAAATTAGCGGCCGTGGCCTAGCGCCGGCCGAAGCCGCGGCCTAAATTTTCGGCGGTGGCCCCCTGAGATCGGGGGCGGGGCCCGCCGGAAGTGACGCCGCCGGAGGCGGGGCTCGAGACCGCGGCCTACCTTCCGCATAAGCCAGGCGCTGAATTACCGGCCGCGGCCCAGTCTCCGGCCGAAGCCGGGGACTAAATTTGCACCTGAGGCTAGCGCCTGGCCGAAGCCGGGGGCTAAATTTTAGGCGGCGGCTGCCCAGGAGTCAGGGGGCGGACCGCCGGAAGATGATGCACCCAGGGGCGGGCTCAAGCCGGGGGACTCGCCTGTTTCTGGCTGAAGCCAGTCTGCCTCTCAGACGCCGCTCACAGCTCCAGCAATTCTCTCCGGACCCCCTCCACGACCTGACTTTAAAGGTGCGTTTTCTTCTGCAGGTCCTCGCAGGTTGTTTAGATCAGAGGGGGGCTTGCGGAGGAGGACGGTGCAGGCACCCTAACTCCGTCACCCCTTCAGGGGATGAGGAGAGGGACCGTCCGCCTCCTTGCAGCACCGCTGTCTAGCATTGGTGGTGCAGTGGGGGCTGCACGGACTATCTCCTGCCACTGTACTGCCTAGGGTTTTCAATACCTTAGGGTGGTCAGGGCTGATTCCGGCATTCATGTCCCAGTTGCGGGAAAGGGTACGTGGAGGCGACACCCCACGTGCTCGCCCGTTGATGGTTTGGGGAGATCGGACCCCTTCAAAAGGCCGTCGCCCCTGTCTCGTCTTCGTGGGAAAGACCAAAAAAAAAAAAAATGGTCTGGAAAAAAAACAGACGTGTGCCTCCATCAGACACTAAGCATGAACGGGTTTGCCTGCGGCCAGTGCTGAGGTGTATACGGCGGAGGAGGAGCTACCTTTTTTTATGTTTACTTATGTCAGCCTCCTAGCGGCAGTAGCATACACCCACAGTCTTGTGTCCCCCAATGAGACGAAGGAGAAAAATAAAACTCCATGAGCTATCTGGATTCTGCTGCTCTCTATTTTGTGCTTCTTCGCTCCTTTGCAGAGATATTCACATTTGTTGCTTGTAGGGCACCCTCAGACGGCTGTAAGAAATCGACCGAGATCGAAACGCAGTGCAGGACTGGCAGTCAGCTCTCCCTAACCCAAGCGTGACGGCTTCATGTATTTCTATGCAGCTGTCATGCTCAGGTTGAGAGAGCCACCGGCCAGTCCGAGCACTGTAGTCTGATCTCGGTGCGCCCTTAAAGCACAGTATGTGAAATCTGTGCTTGTAATTCAACTGGCATTTCTTCAAAGTCCTCTCGGGAGATGTTCATTTTCACCCCTTCCTCCCAAACACAGGTCGACAGCATCTGAGACTGATTAGCTGAGTTGTGACTGTCAGCATCTGGGAGGAAGGAATGAAAGTACACTCCCCCAGACAAGACTCTGAGAAACACCCAGTTCTACTACAAGCAGGGATTTCACATAGTGCCACTCCAAAAGCAACAAATGTGAATGTCTCTGCAGTAAAGTTATGCAGTGCAAAATGGAATAGAACAGCAGACTCAGTGGAGCTCAAGAATTTTTACAAAGTATGTAATTAATTTTTTTAGCAAGTCACAGGTCTCTTTAAAGAGATTCACCCCAGACCTTTTTTTTTAAAGAGGGGGCAAAGCACATTTTACATTTGATGGCATCATTGCTATCACATACACTTACCCGTAGATCATCTGCTGCCAAAATCCCACAACCACTTTTAACAATACGCTGAGCAATCTCTGAGAGTTCCTTCTTCTGTTCAGAAGTGAGTGCTGCAAATTGGTGGGCCATTGTTTGGTGTCTGTTAAATACAAGAGATTCAACAAGTATTAAATATGAGCTCCATATAAAAATACGAAATCTATCACCAGCGTCTGAAATAGTATTCAGCATACAGACTTTATATGTCAGAACTACGTTGAGGTTGCAACCCACCTAGGAGCTACCCAGGAGTTGACGCATAGATTTTATGGTGTTTTGGGAGCATGAATATTCCATCAGGCAACTACATTGAAATAATATTAGTTTGTATACTTAATATTATGAGTTGGGGTACTGGGTTTGAATCTGACCAGGCAATGTCTTCATGGAGTTTTTTTTATGTTCAGGTTGTGTTTCTGGGTTTCTGATTTCAGGCTTGGAAATACATTGATCTGATGGGTATGGTCAGAGTAAGGAAGACTCAAGAGCACCTGAATGTAAGCTGCTTGCAGGGACAAACTGTGTTCTGGGAAAGGGAGGGGACCCTAGAGCATATGGACATGGGGGTTGTCTTTTGGAGTCCTTTAATGCTATTATTTTAAAGTAATATGAGTAGCTCAAGGCAATGAATGTGGCTGCCATACAACTCCAAAGGGTTTTGACCCATATGCAGTCTCAGCTCCTGTTTTGTCCCGTAACTTCACCCGTTTGCTATGTGGGGGTCCAGCTTTCTGAAATGACTGAATGGCAGAAAAAATTCTTCCTTATTGCAGCCTCCAATAGAAACTGTGACCAGATGCACGTAATTACAGAATTAGTTAGCTTCTCTCTGGTAGTAGCCTTCATTCAATGTACATCCAGGTAAGTCGCTATCTTTGTAATTTAGTGCCTATAGCTCAGCCCCACAAAATAAATTGGGCTAAGCTGCAGTACCAGTCACATTATGGATTTAAAGTGGCACTGTTTCTAGACAAGTTGACTTCTTTTCTAATCCTGGTTAGCTGCATAAAAAAGGGTTACCCCACTACTAAAAGTTATAGGATATGCCTTCAATTTCTGATCAATTGAGGAGGGAGCAGATCCGGTCCATCACCCAATCCTTAAAATTAATAGTGCGAAAAGTGCGCCATGAAAAAGCCATCTAGGTGATCAAAAGTGGTTGGAGGTCGAAACCTACTGACCATAAAGTGATGGCACATGCTTCCAATAACAGGACGCTGTATGTAAAGGCAAACAGGAACATTAAAAAACACGCAAGACAGCATCTGGCTGCAGAGCAGGGTGTAGGTGTGAGGTCTACCAGGAACCCCCTCCCCCAAAATAAATACATCTCCCTAATATTATTCCTGCAGATCTCTGCACCAAGAACTTCTACATTGATACAGATCATCCTGCAGAGCACGTCATCGCACCCTACATACATATACACACGCCAATATGGTTGATCTGTTTATATCCAACTGCGGAGCATCACTGCGCTTCTTCTAGATATTACACTAATGCAGTATGCACAGTGCAGCAGTTATAAGATATAGACGTAATCCTTCGTATTACACATGCATACAGTATAGGAATCCCTACAGCTTGCACTTACTGGTGTGGTGGCTCTAGGGTGGCAGGCAGACTGGTGAGAGGCGGGCCGGGCACAGCCACATCACACAGTTTTATGGACACCTATAGGGGTATGGGCTGTGTATGTGCTCTGCTCTCTATAGGCTCCTTCCTGCACACTCCTTCACAGGGAGCCACTCACTGTCAGACAGGCAGGATTTAGCTATGGAGGGGAGGAGAAATGTGTATTTTTACTGTGGACAAAGGTCGATCCCTGAGGGGAGACTATTATACACAGCTGTACTCATGTGCCAAAAGACAAGCTACATTTTCAGCTTTCTATACTCCGATCACATGAGGGTCCATTTGCACCCATGCAAAGTGTGGGAATTACCTGCTAATGTTTGCATGCTCAGTGTTTGTTATTATTGAGGCTTAAATACAAAATTTGATTGAGATCGGACATAAATTATGCACAAATTCAAATTCAAAGAAGCTTTATTGGCAGGACTAAATACACATTAGTTTTGCCAAAGCAAGTGTAACAAAAGGGGGATAGGGATAGGGTGTCGAGTAGGGGCAGATCCAGGGTGGGGGCTATGGAAGTCCATGGCAATAGGGAGGGTGAGTGGGGGCGCAGGTCCAGGGTGGGGGCTATAAAAGTCCATGGCATAGGGAGGGGGTGATGGGGCAGATCCGGGGTGGGGGCGATAGAAGTCCATGGCATATCATAGTTCTCTTCCTCGCAGTCTATGACATTCGCTCACATACCGCGCTGCTATCTCCGCTGCTCTCTCTTCTTCCCCAGCAAGATATGTGTTTTCTCTTCCTCCTTCATGGTGATGAAATCCGGGAAAAGAGTGAGGTCTCCTGAAGTGAGTGTCCCTCACTGCTGAGTATTTGGAGCAGTGTAGCAGGAAGTGGGTTTCGTCCTCTATGGCCTCCTGGTCACAGTGTTGGATAGTCTTTCCTCCCTGGGCTTGTAGCTCTGCCTGTGTCGGCCGGATTCGATGGCCAGACTGTGAGCGCTGAGTCTATACCGCTCAGGATCTGGCGGTCTCTGGGGTCCGGGAGTTTCTCCAGGTATGGGGCCAGACTGTAGTCTCTCTGTAGACTCCGGTACATGGTCAGTTTCTGGGAGCTGATGATGTCGTTCTTCCAGTCACTGACATACCTCTCCTGGGCCTTCTCTACCATCTTCCTGATTTCGGCTTTTGTCAGGTTGTTGTGATTGGTGTTTGGTCAGGTTGGGTTTGGGTGAGCTGTTCCGAGGGTCCTAGTTTTTCTGTTTCACCTACGTGTGTCAGGGCTTTATGGTGATGGGAGCTTGGATTGCTCCTACGTAGGGAGCCCGGAATGACAGTGCCCTCTTTAGAACCGTTAGGTGTAGAGGGAATCTGCCCAGCTCGGCCCGGCAGGCACTGTTGGAGGTGCTCCGATGCACTTGGAGAAGGTGCTTGCAGAATTCCAGGTGGAAATTTCTGTTGGGGCTGGAATCCCATCTTGACCAGTCTGGGTAGGTGTGAGGACCCCGACTTCACTGCCATACAGGGGATTGGGGCGATGACCGAGTCAAAGATTTTTAACCAGACCCTCACTGGTGGCTTCAGATGGTAAAGTTTCCTTCGGATGCCATAGAAGGTTTTACATGCCTTGTCTTTCGGGTCTCATGGCTTTTTGAAAGCTTCCGATCGGTGAATCTCTAGGCCAGGTAGGTATATTTGTCTGTTCCTGTAAGGGCGCAGTTGTTGAGGACAAATGAAGGGTGCTGGTCTAATTTTTTTTCTCTTTCTCCTCTGGAACACCATGATGTTGGTTTTTCTTTAGATTGACCGGTAGTGCCCAGGTGGAGCTGAATTTCTCTAAGATTTTCAGGTTGTCTTGGAGGCCTTTCTCGGTTGGTGACAGAAGCAGCAGGTCATCTGCATACAGCAGGAATTTCACCTGGGTGTCGTGGAGGGTGGGACTGGTGCTGTGGAAGATTCCAGAGTGGTAGCCAGCTCTTTGATGTAAATGTTGAAGAGCGTTGGACTTAGGCTGCAGCCTTGTCTGACTCCACGGCTCTGCTGGAAATAAGCCGTTCTTTTAACGTTCACACTCACACTGCAGAGGTTCTCGGTGTAGGGGCTTTTGATAAAACAGGGTCTTTCCTCCCATTCCGCTCTCCAGCATTTTAGAATAAGCCCGGGTGCCACACCGAATCAAAGGCTTTTTAAGTCCACGAAACAGGCTATATCTTCCTGTTTTTTTGTAAATTTGGACGTGTCCCTGAATGAGGCTGTGCAGGGTATAGATGTGGTCATTTGGGGCGGTGGTTTGGCATGAACCCCGCTTGGCTCTTGCTGAGGACGTTATGTTCGGTGAGGAAACTGAGGATCCTCTTGTTCAGGATCGTTTTAACATTTCCCCAGGTTGCTGCGACACATATGCCTCTGTAGTTGGCTGGGTCATACCTGCCCCCTTCTTGTGATGGGTGTGATGAGCCTTGGGGCCCCGGTACGAGGGAAGTAGCGGCACTTAGCACAATATTGAAGAGTTTAAAAACCCTTGCAGCCTGTTTTTTTGGTGGGCTGTACTTCCATTTTTCTGGTAGGATTCCACCAGGCCAACCGGCTTTTCTACATTTATGGAAGGATTCTCTCTGCTACTTCCTGTAAAGTAATAGGTGTATCCACTGGTTTTGGAAATTTTTTACTTTTTCCTCCTTGCTTTAGTTTTGCCATTATGTTTTCCTGTTCTTGGTTTAGTTTTTTCCTTTGGGATGTCTTTATAGAGGTCTCTGAGTACTGAGCCAGATGTTGCCATTTTGGATATGGTGTTGTTTTTCTTGTCTTTTGTGCCCATGTGGTTCCATAGTTCCCAAAGGAATTGTCTTGAAGGCATCTTGGAGTTGGTTAAGCTTGGTAGAGATGTAACTCGCTTCTTCCTCCTGAGGAGGTTTTGTACTGTCTTTTATGGTTTCTAGGCTTCCCTCAGACCCGGGTGGTTGGGGTCTCTTTTTCTTGTTTGAGGCTGTTCTCGGGTCTTCCGTACGGCTTACATTCTCTGTAAAACCCAAACCCGTTGGTCTGTTTTTCTTTGGCCTTGTAGTCAACTTTTTTAAGGTCGGACTCTGGCCATTGCATAGAATATATTGTTGAGGTCTTTTGTAGCTTGACTCACTCCCTTTGGGTTAGGCTGGTACTCGTGGTTATAGAGTGGTGGAGCATCTGCTGTATTTCGGGTCTGCTGAGAGCCTCTTTGTACTTTAGTGCCGACGTTTTGGACCATTTATATGATGGAGGCCGGTTGAAGAGGCCGCTATGCTGGGCTTTTGAGTGGGTGGTTTCTCTGTAGATTTCAAGTACAGAAGAAGTTGGCTGTGGTCTGACAGGTCGTTTGTGGGTGACTATGAAGCGCTGAAATTGCCCGGCTCATGTCTGTAATGGCATAATCTACTACACTCCTCCCTACATGGGAGTTTAGTGTATACCTCCCTAAAGAGTCTCCTTTGGTACGTCCTTAAGAATATGAAGTCCTAAACTTCTACTACGTTCAGGAGCTTTTTACCACTTTTGTTGACTGTACTGCATAGCTGTTTTCTCTGTGTGTACTGATCTTGGCCGTCATTCTCTGCTCCAAATATGTAGATGTTCCCATCCGTGGTCAGGAAGTCGTTTTCTCTCCCTGTTCTTGCGTTGAGGTCTCCAAAGATGAGAACTTTGCCCAGGGCCTGATAGTGGGCGGCTTCTCTTTGTAAGATCTCGAAGCTCTCTGGATTGAAGTAGGGGGACTCTGGCGGTGGTATATAGGTGGCGCAGAGGTGGACATCAGACTGAGAGGTGAGGATGGAGCTGCTGATCCTGATCCATATGTGGCTGCTTCCTCTCTTCAACCGGTTTGATGTATTGGTGGAGCTCGTCTTTATACCAGATCAGTATTCCTCCTGAGCTCCGGCCCTGTTTGATGTTTTTTTTTCAGGGCAGGGACAGGATTTCCCTGTATCCGATGGGCGCCAGGGATTCGTTTTCGGCTCTGGTCCATGTTTCCAGGAGGATCTGGATGTCTATATTTTTCAGTCTTTGTATAAAGTCCGGGTCATTTGTTTTACATCCAAAGGTCGAGGTGTTGAGACCCTGAATATTCCAGTTGCTGATTGTAAGTGAAGTCATTTTTCTATTTATCTTTGTGTGTATATACCTTTGTAATGAGTATGGCTGTGTAGGACAAACTGTATTTCTGACTGTTTTGTAGGTGTGCTTGGTTCCATCCAGTCACTTAGTTTCCTGCATAGTGCGCTGAGCAGGTCTTTACCTCATCCGTATCTCTGCTCTGCGTGTATCTGTGTGGGGTCGGTGGACCCCTCCATGGAGGTCTCCTCCTCTGATGGTCTGATTTTTGGGTGAAGAGCTTTGTTTCCAGCTTCTGGAGATAGGATTGGGTTTTCTGTCTTTTTATTGTTAGGGGTCTTTCGGTGTGATGTTGGTCACTGTTGAATCCGGGCCTGGGGTCCTCTGTTTAGTACGATGTCTTTCAGCTCTTTGGCCAGGAGGCTGACCCCTTGTTTGTTGAGGTGCTTATTATCATATAGGTGATGGTGGTTTATGGAAAGGTGTTGTGCCAGGGTCACGTTTGGGACAGTCTTGACCTTTTCTGTCAGTTCCATATTGATGCTTTGGGTGGTTTGCCTGGATATGTCCTTTGTTGGGAGCAGAGATGACAGAATGATTTTGCTGTCTGGGAATTTTAGTTTTGCCTTCTTTGCTAGTTGGGCCAGTTGTGCTGCGATCTGCTTGTGCTGGTCTGGCAGACTGTTTGTACCTGTGTGTATAATGATATGGTTTGGGTTGGTAAAACGTGATTATTGATGACCTCTGTCACCTGTTCAATAGTTGCACAGTGGATTTTTCTGACCCGTTTTCCTGGGAATAGCCGTTGTGCATTTAGGTACTTCCCATTTGATTCCATTATTAGGACGTTATCAGGGCTTTGTGGTGTCTGGGATGGGTTAAGTGGCTGATGGTGGGGGTCTGTGATGCTGGCTTTGCTGGTGGTTGGTTCGCTTCTCGCTGGCTCACTTTTCTTGGTTTCAGTATTATTCATATTATAGGTTATTGCTGTGTTGTTGTTTTGGGTCTCCACATTCTTGTCAGTGGAGGCCATGTTTTCTGCACTCTGGTTTGTTTCCATTGCCCTCTGCTGGGTCAGACATTGAGGACTCTGTATTTTGAGTTCTGCTATCTCCTTTCTGAGCCTTTCATTGTCATTTTGTATTCGCTCATTTCCTCTCTTATTTTCTGGAGAGCTGAGTTAAACTCGCATTTTCAGCTTATTGATCTCATTGTTGCTTGGTCATTTGCATTTCTATGTGAGTTTCTTGAAGTTCTTCCTTAATTTGAGCCAAGTCTCCTTCTAATTGAGATAGATAGTCTCTGATGTTCTCAGGGGAGAGGGTGAAGTGTTGGGGGTAGGGGCCCTGGATCTTCTCTGTAGATATGTGAGCATTAGAAATGGCCTCTGCAAGTGTCTTTCTAAGGATTTTTGCCTGTTCACTGATTTCAATAAAAGGTCATCGAACTGCTGCAGATTGACCTCAGTCCCTTGCACCATGACGGTGCCAGTATTGTACAGAGTTATAGTGAGTGAGTGTGTGTCATCTCTGCGTTGTTTTTAATTTTAATCTGCCGGCCAGTATTGGTGTTGCACTGAGATATATGTTTATAATGCTTGCACAGGGCGGTGTGCCAGCTGAGAGATGGGTCTGTGCGAATACCACGTTGGTTCTCCTTTTTTCTTCATCTTTAGTGTAATCAGAATATAGGGTTTCTGGATTCTCCCTCATTGCTTTTCCTTTGCTGACTTTACTGCTCTTCTGCCCCTGTGGTGTCTCCATATCTGACCCCCTGGTGTGCTGTGTCTCCAGCCATGTGCTTTGCCCATTTACTTCTAAATTTGTGCTTTCCATTTTTGTGGTTATATAGTAATTATAATCCTTATTTCTAAGAAGATAGATTGTAGGAAGTCTATAGATTGTTTTGGGGTTGCAGAATAGGTCCTACCTTTGGATGCCAGGGCTTGGATGTCAGATGAATGCTGCCTGTGTGCAGTCTGGGCCCCCAAGAGATTCTTGCTTGTCCTTTAAATCCTCTATTTCTTCCTCTTTATAAAAATCCAAAGTCCAGCTCAGTCCAGGTCCCTTTTCTGTCCCGCGAGTTGATTTTTTCCAGGTTTTGTCTTACAGTTGGCTCATTACAAGGTATAAATGATGGAAATTCAGGAGCTCATCTTCATTGCTTCTTACTCCTAGGAATGGTGGGCGGGATACATCACCTTAATTATCTCACGTAGACGTTCTGCATATTAAGCATTAATTCCCATTATGCAGAATCTGTTGCAAAATTTTCGGAGATGGAAAAATCAGCGCCATTCGTCTCATTGCGGTTCAGATCAATGAGACAGTTGCCAAACTTTCTGCAATAAATCTCCAGCACGGCAATTCACCCCCCCCTCAGCGTTCTTGCTGAACCTCCAGACCACATTTTGGTCTTTAAAGGGGTTTTCTCCACTCATACTACAACTAGATGATGCAACGGCCAATATTTATCAAACAAATATCAATAAATTTTATTCTGAAATTTTTAAAATACACATGTCCAAAGTGAAGGGATTGGAATACACACAGATACGTTGTCACATTAAGATGACACAGTCATCAAGGCTTCGTGCATACTAGCAATGCATATACAGTCATGGCCAAAAGTTTTGAGAATGACACAAATATTATATTTTCACATGATCTGCTGCCCTCTGGTTTTTATGTGTGTTTGACAGATGTTTTTATCACAGACAGAAATATAATAATTGCAAACATATGAGTAACAAAAGCTATATATTGACAGTTAGAATGAGTTAATGCAGCAAGTCAATATTTGCAGTGTTGACCCTTCTTCTTCAAACCTCTGCAATTCTCCCTGGCATGCTCTCAATCAACTTCTGGACCAAATCCTGACTGATAGCAGTCCATTCTTGCACAATCAATGCTTTCATTTTGTCAGAATTTTTAGGTGTTTGTCCACCCGTCTCTTGATGATTGACCACAAGTTCTCAATGGGATTAAATCTGGGGAGTTTCCAGGCCATGGACCCAAAATCTCTATGTTTTGTTCCCAGAGCCATTTAGTTATCACCTTTGCGTTATGGCAAGGTGCTCCATCATGCTGGAAAAGGCATTTTGATCGCCAAACTGTTCTTGGAGGGTTGGGAGAAGTTGCTCTTCGAGGACATTCTGGTAAACCCTTCTTTATTCATGGCTGTGTTTTTAGCAAGACTGTGAGAGATCCCTGACCTCACGCATCTGCCTCCCTGTCGCCGCTGCGCTCCACAGTGGTCGGCGTCTTTTCATGGCGTTTGAGCCCGCCCCGGCTCCTCGGCCATGTGACGCCGCCCTGTGTCGCGTCGTGGTTGCCAGGGTGAGTAGACCGTCACTCCCGGTCCGGGGATCTCACTCCGGAATGCGATTCACCGCATGGTGAACGCAGATATTTAAGGCACGCTGAGGCACATCTATCAGGCCCCTTGAGAAAGGAGAGGTCAGAAACGCGCGTCAGGGCGGATGCGCTCACTGGTGAAGGTGCATCATTCTAGCGCTCTGCAGCCAGATTTAGGTAATTAATGTAGCTCAATATTGGGCACTATTCACTGTATCACTAGTGGCAATTTGTGCAGGGTATATATTTGGCGCTTTAACAGCGCAAGCTGCAGTTGTGATATTGTGTAATCTGTTATGAGGTATTAACATTGGGGATTATTATTATGGCACTGTAGCCTGTACCTATGTGGCACTATGTGTAGGGTTATATATTGTGTGACTATGTAGTCTTTCCCTTTGAAAACGCTGCAACTGGTGACTGCCATTAAACTTGGGCATATACTATATGCATTGCTAGTATCACGAAGCCTTGATGACTGCGTCTCTTAATGTGACAACTATCTGTGTGTATTCCAACTCCCTTCACTTTGGACATGTGTATTTAATATTTCATTAATAAAATTTATTGATATTTGTTTGATAAATAAATTTGCCGTTGCATCATCTTGTTTCTGAGTTAGTTTCAAATGTTGAATTGATGATTGGCGTTAATCTATTTAGACACATGGTGATTTGATATAATTGCTGTTAATTTTACCATGAGTCTTGGTCTTGCCTGCTATTGCTACTTATACTACAACTGTAGATTTGTTATTATTTATTTAGCTCACTTATATACAGAGGCGTAGGGTTTCGGTTTAGGGGGGGCGAAACATCTGAGTGGGCCCCTAACCAGAGAACCTCAGCAAATGACCGTGCTGTTGCCAAAATTAATCTATATATAAAAAGACCAATATTGATATCACCGCCATATGGTCAGTGGTACATAACACCAGTCCTACAGAACATATAAGAGATCATAGCAGAGCTACAGATAATGACTTTACCGCTGACGTTCTTTCTGATGGAATCATTCACTTTTCATGTCTTTTCCATCTGCCCAACCGACATAACACTCCTCCACCAGGACTCGACTACAGAGAATACAACAAAGAAACGTTTCACTTCTCATATTGTCAACACCGTCACGGTCACCAATTTACTATTCTCAAC
The DNA here is from genome assembly GCA_033576555.1 of Oophaga sylvatica. Lineage (NCBI taxonomy): Eukaryota > Metazoa > Chordata > Amphibia > Anura > Dendrobatidae > Oophaga > Oophaga sylvatica. The sequence continues at coordinate 14,760 of JARQOD010013146.1, forward strand.
CTGCACAAACCCTCATCCTGCTGATACCCCAATACTGAGCCGCTGCTGTCATATGTGCCCCTATTACTACACCTGATACTCCCAAACTGAGCCGCTGCTGCCGTATGTGTCCCTATTACTACACCTGATACTCCAATACTGAGCCGCTGCTGCCCTATGTGTCCCTATTACTGCAACTACTGTGTGGTTCTGTGTGACCCTAAATTCTAAAGCACCCTCTATAATATGTAATGCCAGGTGCAGGGCCCTAGAAAACAGTGCCCACATGTTGTCCCCTAGAATGTAATAATGCCCTGTGTGTGCCCCTTTGACAGTCACAGTAACCAGAGTTCCCCTATAACAATAAGTACCCACTTTACACTTAATGTCCCGAGTCTCCCCCCGTACAGCTCCCCTATACACAGTATGTGCCCCTCACTGGATATATACTGACCCCTTAATATCTCCAAAACTATTTAATGGCTCCAACACTGTATATGGCCCCCCACTGTAATCTCCACACTGTATGATGGCCCCCTAGATAGCCTCCATATAGCATAATACACCAGATAGTCCTCAATATAGTATAATGCACCCCCTAGACAGCCCATGTATTGTAATGCACCCCCATAGGCAGCCTCTGTATTATAATGCACTCCCCTAGGCAGTCTTATTTATAAATGCACCCCATAGGCAGCCTTATTTATAATGCACCCAATAGGCAGCCTTATTTATCTTGCACCCAATAGGCAGTCTTATTTATAATGTGTTCCATATGCAGCCTTACTTAAAAATGTCCCCATAGCATCTTATTATAATGCACCCCAATGCAGCCTTACTTATAATGTACCCCATATGCAGCCTTACTTGAAATTTACCCCAATGCAGTCTTATTTATAATGCACCCCATATGCAGCCTTACTTATAATGTACTCCATATGCAGCCTTATTTATAATGTAATCCATATGCAGCCATACTTATAATGCACCCCCATATGCAGCCGTACTTATAATGCACCCTCATATGCAGCCATACTTATAATGCACCTCCATATGCAGCTGTACTTATAATGCACCCCATATGCAGCCGTACTTATAATGCACCCCCATATGCAGCCGTACTTATAATGCACCCCCATATGCAGCCGTACTTATAATGCACCCCCATATGCAGCCGTACTTATAATGCACCCCCATATGCAGCCGTACTTATAATGCACCCCCATATGCAGCTGTACTTATAATGCACCCCCATATCAGCCGTACTTATAATGTACTCCATATGCAGCTGTACTTATAATGCACACCATATGCAGCCGTACTTATAATGCACCCCATATTCAGCCGTACTTATAATGCACCCCCATATGCAGCCTACTTATAATGCACCCCCATATGCAGCCGTACTTATAATGCACCCCCATATGCAGCCGTACTTATAATGCACCCCCATATGCAGCTGTACTGTTAATGCACCCCCATATGCAGCTGTACTTATAATGCACCCCCATATGCAGCTGTACTTATAATGCACCCCCATATGCCAGCTGTACTTATAATGCACCCCCATATGCAGCTGTACTTATAATGCACCCCCATAGCAGCGTACTTATAATGCACCCCCATATGCAGCCGTATTTATAATGTCTATCCCATATGCAGCCTTACTTATAATGTACCCCCTTTACAAAATAATAAATCCTGTACTCACCTTTCTTGCTCCGTGCTCCTGCGCTGCTCCCTGCTCTCCCTCTCTTCTCCTGACAGCGGGGCGCCGGGCAGTGATGTCATCGCGCCCGCTGTCAGACGCTGAGAGGGGATTATGGAGAAAGGAGCGCCGCTCCTTCTCTCTCAATGCGGTCAGCTGTATTGGCTAGATGCTGATACAGCTGACCCTGCGATGACGGGCGGGGGCCCACTACTGGCACCGGGCCCCCCACCGCCTGCCAGGGGCCCCATAACGGCCGGCGGCAGAGCATGGAGATTGATTCTCCTTGCTCTGCCGCAGAAAGTAACTGTGTCGGCGCGCTGTGCATGCCGATACAGTTACAGTAGCATAGCTCCGGGTGGGCCCCCTCAGAGCGCGGGCCTGGGGCCACCGCCCCCTCTTACCACC
>JARQOD010013147.1:0-16851 GCA_033576555.1 Oophaga sylvatica
TTTAGTTCAGCCACTGATGTTTGTACTTTTGCTTTTTCCAGTTTTTTCAGTGGCTGCTGTTTTGATTTTGTTACACCAGAGAACTAATTTAGGTGGTAGAGGTCGTGTGATCTCAGGTGATTTTGAAATTAGTAGAGTTGGTGCTTTTCAGGGTTTTTTGGGATTGCAGTAAGTGCCCTTCCTATCCTTTTCTATTTAGGTAGTTTGGGCCCCAATGTTTGCTCGTGCTATTTTCTGTCTGTGTCAGTATTTCTTCTTGTCTAACCGCCATTACATGTTTGGGGGCTTTCTATGTTCTTTGGGGATCTGCTCTGGGGCAGATAGCTTTCCTCTTTCTATCTTTAGGTGTAGTTAGTTTCTCAGGCTGTGACGAGGCGTCTAGGACCAACGTAGGAACGCTCCACGGCTGCCTCTAGTTGTGGTGGTTAGTCAGGGTACTGCAATCTCATAGATTCCAACTGCTCTGGTGTATTGCCTTTTTACCTGCACTCCTCAGCTACCGAAACATAACAACCCCCCCCTTGAGGAGGGGTCACAGAACCCTCACTTGAGCAACCAGATCTGGAATACAGTTCGAACATGTTTCACATGAGAGTCCCAGTCATTAGAAAAAATCAAGATATCATCCAAATAAACAATCAGAAATTTATCCACAAAATCCCTGAAAATGTCATTTATGAAGGACTGGAAGACAGAAGGAGCATTAGTGAGCCCAAAGGGCATTACAAGGTACTCAAAATGCCCCTCAGTGGTATTGAATGCCGTCTTCCATTCATCCCCGTGCTTAATGCGAATAAGGTTATATGCCCCCCTGAGGTCAAGCTTGGTAAACCAAGTAGCGTTTTTCACCCTGGAAAACAGGTCAGAAATCAAAGGTAACGGGTATTGATATTTTACAGTAATATTGTTCAAAAGACGATAATCAATACAAGGCCTTAATGAACCATCCTTTTTGGCCACAAAGAAAAAACCGGTACCTAAGGGTGAAGAGGATGGTCTGATATGACCCTTCTCCAATGATTCCTTGATATAAGACCGCATAGCGTCATGTTCAGGTACAGACAAGTTAAAAAGGCGACCTTTAGGGAATTTACTACCAGGCACTAATTCAATAGCGCAGTCATAGCTCCTATGGGGAGGCAAGGATGCAGATTTACTTTCGCTAAAACACTCAGAAAAATCAATCAAAAAGTCAGGAACATCCTGAGCCTGGGGGGAGGCAGAAAAAACAGGAGTGTTGGTATTAACACATTGGCAGCCCCAACTGGTTACAGACACAGATTTCCAATCCAAAACAGGATTATGAGACTGCAACCAAGGGAAGCCCAGTACGATAATATCATGCAGATTATACAGAACCAAAAATTTACAGCACTCCTGATGATCAGGTTCAACCCTCATTATCACCTGAGTAGAGAACTGAGGTTTATTCTCAGCCAAAGGGTAGAATCGATCCCCAGTAGGGGAATAGACTTCTGTAGGGGTATCAAGGGAAACCCACAACGTTTAGCAAAATCATAATCCATCAGGTTAATAGCTGCTCCAGAATCAACGAAAGCCTGAGCAGAAAATGAGGACAGAGAGCATATCAGAGTGACAGTTAATAAAAACTTAGTCTGAACACTACCCAAGACAACTGAGTGTGCAAAACGTCTTCCCCGCTTAGGGCAGACTGAAATAGCATGAGAGGCATCACCACAGTAGAAACATAACCCATTGCGCTTTCGAAACTCATGACGCTGTGCCCCAGACACCACTCTATCACACTGCATGGGTTCAGAAGCAGGTTCACAAGGCAACACTATTCCACGCATACTTCTCCGCTCACGTAAACGTCTGTCAATTTGAATCGCTAATGACATAGAATCATTGAGACCAGAGGGGACAGAGAATCCCACCATAACATCCTTTACATTATCTGACAGACCCTTCCGAAAAAGGGCCGCCAAAGCGTCGTCATTCCACTTGGTCAGGACTGCCCACCTACGGAATCTCTGACAGTATAACTCAGCGTCATCAAGCCCCTGATTTAATGCCAACAAGGCTTTTTCAGCTTGATCAGTGACATTAGGCTCATCGTACAATAACCCCAAAGCCTGAAAAAATGCATCAACATCACTCAAAACAGGATCCCCAGGTGTCAGGGAAAAAGCCCAATCCTGAGGATCGCCGCGCAGGAGAGAGATGACAATTTGAACCTGCTGCGCTGCGTTCCCTGAGGACTTAGATTTTAAGGCAAAAAACAATTTACAATTATTTTTGAAATTCTGAAACTTTGCTCGATCCCCTAAAAACAAATCTGGCATGGGAATCCTAGGTTCCACAACAGGCAACCTAGCAAGATAGGTAGCAATACTCCGAACCTCAGTGGCAAGCTGATCCACACGGCCAGACAACTGGGCAAACTCCATTGAGAGAAAAAAAAAAAAAATCCTCCCCAGCACCCAGAGATACAGAGGGAAAAAAAATGCAACAAACAGAAAAATATCTCTGACAACTCTGACAACCTTTTTTCTTTCACAATATTAATTCCCTTCTGTGAGTACCATACAATTTTCAATTTTTAGGCCGGTGATACTGTTATGTTTCGGTAGCTGAGGAGTGCAGGTAAAAAGGCAATACACCAGAGCAGTTGGAATCTATGAGATTGCAGTACCCTGACTAACCACCACAACTAGAGGCAGCCGTGGAGCGTTCCTACGTTGGTCCTAGACGCCTCGACACAGCCTGAGAAACTAACTACACCTAAAGATAGAAAGAGGAAAGCTATCAGGGGTACTGTTGTGAATGGACTTGAGATGAGTTCTGAGCAGAGGCTCCCTCTGGTGGTTACAAGCGGTACTGGACTGTCCAGTGAAGATTGTTAGGATTGGGAATCAGGTGTTACTGACTGGTCTTATATAAGGGAGTCGCCTTCCCATCAGGGTTGCCGGTGATCAATTGTTCTGGTCTCAATCCTTGATTCCTGTTTCCTTTGTAGCCTGCTGTGTCGTGTCTGCATCTCCTGCTAACAGATAAGACATTTTCTTCTTTTTGTTTTTGTGCTTGATTTTTACATTTTGTCCTGCACTTCTGTGGGGCCTTCAGGGTCCCCTCCGGGGGCTTTTGCCCTCTAAGTTTAGTTCAGCCACTGATGTTTTGTACATTTGCTTTTTCCAGTTTTTTCAGTGGCTGCTGTTTTGATTTTGTTACACCAGAGAACTAATTTAGGTGGTAGAGGTCGTGTGATCTCAGGTGTTTTTGAAATTAGTAGAGTTGGTGCTTTTCAGGGTTTTTTGGGATTGCAGTAAGTGCCCTTCCTATCCTTTTCTATTTAGATAGTTTGGGCCCCAACGTTTGCTCATACTATTTTCTGTCTGTGCCAGTATTTCTTCTTGTCTAACCGCCATTACATGTTTGGGGGCTTTCTATTATCTTTGGGGATCTGCTCCGGGGCAGATAGCTTTCCTCTTTCTATCTTTAGGTATAGTTAGTTTCTCAGGCTGTGACGAGGCGTCTAGGACCAACGTAGGAATGCTCCACGGCTGCCTCTAGTTGTGGTGGTTAGTCAGGGTACTGCAATCTCATAGATTCCAACTGCTCTGGTGTATTGCCTTTTTACCTGCACTCCTCAGCTACCAAATCATAACACTGGAGGCCGTGTGCAGTCACTCATCATGGCTGTATACCACGGGAAGAAGCTAAAAGGCTGACCCGATAATATTATCCCTATTTACTGTATCTGCAGCAGATCCATTATGGGTTAATGAGGCTGGGGCGCTGCGTACTACGACTAATTGTTCTACATGGAGAAACCTTGAAAGAGAACTAGAACCTGCGACACAATAAGTTCCCATTGTTACATGGAGTCTACACATAAGATGCACATGATGCACTGGCAGGGCCTGCTCCCAGGAAACGGCGCCCTTACGAGTGTAGTGCCCTGATCTATGGCGCCATCACTCCTGGTGCTCAATCATGTAGTGCCCTGATCTATGGCACCTTCATCCCTAGTGCTCAATCATGTAGTGTCCTGATCTATGGCACCATCATTCCTGGTCCTCAATCGTGTAGTGCCCTGATCTATGGCGCCATCACACCTGGTGCTCAATCATGTAGTGCCCTGATCTATGGCACCATCACTCCTGGTGCTCAATCGTGTAGTGCCCTGATCTATGGCACCATCATTCCTGGTCCTCAATCGTGTAGTGCCCTGATCTATGGCACCATCATTCCTGGTGCTCAATCATGTAGTGCCCTGATCTATGGCACCTTCATTCCTGGTGCTCAATCATGTAGTGTCCTGATCTATGGCACCTTCATTCTTAGTGCTCAATCATGTAGTGTCCTGATCTATGGCACCATCATTCCTGGTCCTCAATCGTGTAGTGCCCTGATCTATGGCGCCTTCATTCCTGGTGCTCAATCATGTAGTGCCCTGACCTATGGCACCATCATTCCTGGTGCTCAATCGTGTAGTGCCCTGATCTATGGCACTATCATTCCTGGTCCTCAATCGTGTACTGCCCTGATCTATGGCACCATCATTCCTGGTGCTCAATCATGTAGTGCCCTGATCTATGTCACCTTCATTCCTGGTGCTCAATCATGTGGTGTCCTGATCTATGGCATCAACAAACCACTAGAGCGAGAGCAAGGCTTGGAGCGAGAGCAAGTCCCGCAGGACTGCACAAATTCCCTGACATCACGAGACAAGGTAGGCCACCAAAATGACCGACTAACCAGGTCTCTGGTACCAAAAATTCCGGGATGACCGGCCAATGCGGAACAATGAATCTCAGACATCACACTCTTTTTCCACTTGTCCGGGACAAACAATTTCCCAACAGGGCAGCGCTCGGGCCTATCCTCCTGACACCCCTCCAGAGCCAGTCTCAAATTGGGCGAGATGGCGGAAAGAACTACACCTTCTTTCAAAATAACAGAAGGATCAGATACCTCAGGAGAGTCCGCAAGGAAACTCCTCAAGAGGGCATCCGCCTTAACATTCTTAGTGCCAGGAAGAAAGGAAACCACAAAATTAAAACGTGTGAAAAACAAGGCCCACCTGGCCTGTCTAGGATTAAGTCGCTTGGCAGATTCCAGATAAACCAGATTCTTATGGTCCGTAAGGACCACCACCTGATGTTTGGCTCCCTCCAGCCAATGTCTCCACTCTTCAAAAGCCCACTTCATGGCCAATAACTCCCGATTACCAACGTCATAATTACGTTCAGTAGGAGAAAATTTTCGAGAGAAAAAGGCACAAGGGTTACTTTTAGAGGTCTCTGGATCTCTTTGGGACAAAACGGCACCTGCCCCAATTTCAGAGGCATCAACCTCCACCTGAAATGGCAGAGAAACATCAGGCTGCCGTAGAACAGGAGCAGAAGTGAATCTCTGCTTAAGTTCCTGAAATGCAGAGACTGCCTCAGGAGGCCAATTCACCACATCAGAACCCTTTTTGGTCAAATCAGTCAATGGTTTAACAATAACCAAGAAATTACCAATAAATTTACAATAAAAATTGGCAAAACCCAAAAATCTTTGAAGAGCCTTTAATGAAGTAGGTTGGACCCAATCACAGATGGCCTGAACCTTGACCGGGTCCATTTCAATAACAGATGGGGACAAAATGAATCCCAAAAATGAGATCCTCTGTACTCCAAAAAGACACTTTGATCCCTTCACATACAGAGCATTCTCTCTCAAAATCTGGAATACAGTTCGAACATGTTTCACATGAGAGTCCCAGTCATTAGAAAAAATCAAGATATCATCCAAATAAACAATCAGAAATTTATCCACAAAATCCCTGAAAATATCATTCATGAAGGACTGGAAGACAGAAGGAGCATTAGTGAGCCCAAAGGGCATCACAAGGTACTCAAAATGCCCCTCAGGGGTGTTAAATGCCGTCTTCCATTCATCCCCGTGCTTAATGCGAATAAGGTTATATGCCCCCCTGAGGTCAAGCTTGGTAAACCAAGTAGCGTCTTTCACCCTGGAAAACAGGTCAGAAATCAAGGGCAACGGATATTGATATTTCACAGTAATATTGTTCAAAAGACGATAATCAATATACGGCCTTAATGAACCATCCTTTTTGGCCACAAAGAAAAAACCGGCACCTAAGGGTGAAGAGGATGGTCTGATATGACCCTTCTCCAATGATTCCTTGATATAAGACCGCATAGCGTCATGTTCAGGTACAGACAAGTTAAAAAGGCGACCTTTAGGGAATTTACTACCAGGCACTAATTCAATAGCGCAGTCATAGCTCCTATGGGGAGGCAAGGATGCAGATTTACTTTCACTAAACACATCAGAAAAATCAATCAAAAAGTCAGGAACATCCTGAGCCTGGGGGGAGGCAGAAAAAACAGGAGTGTTGGTATTAACACATTGGCAGCCCCAACTGGTTACAGACACAGATTTCCAATCCAAAACAGGATTATGAGACTGTAACCAAGGGAAACCCAGCACGATAATGTCATGCAGATTATACAGAACCAAAAATTTGCAGCTCTCCTGATGATCAGGTTCAACCCTCATTATCACCTGAGTAGAGAACTGAGGTTTATTCTCAGCCAAAGGGGTAGAATCAATGCCCAGTAGGGGAATAGACTTCTGTAGGGGTATCAAGGGAAACCCGCAACGTTTAGCAAAATCAAAATCCATCAGGTTAATAGCTGCTCCCGAATCAACGAAAGCCTGAGCAGAAAATGAGGACAGAGAGCATATCAGAGTAACAGTTAATAAAAACTTAGTCTGAACACTACCCAAGACAACTGAGCGTGCAAAACGTCTTCCCCGCTTAGGGCAGACTGAAATAGCATGAGAGGCATCACCACAGTAGAAACATAACCCATTGCGCTTTCGAAACTCATGACGCTGTGCCCCAGAAACCACTCTATCACACTGCATGGGTTCAGAAGCAGGTTCACAAGGCAACACTATTCCACGCATACTTCTCCGCTCACGCAAACGTCTGTCAATTTGAATCGCTAATGACATAGAATCATTGAGACCAGAGGGGATAGGGAATCCCACCATAACATCCTTTACATTATCTGACAGACCCTTCCGAAAAAGGGCTGCCAAAGCGTCGTCATTCCATTTGGTCAGGACTGCCCACCTGCGGAATCTCTGACAGTATAACTCAGCGTCATCAAGCCCCTGATTTAATGCCAACAAGGCTTTTTCAGCTTGATCAGTGACATTAGGCTCATCGTACAATAACCCCAAAGCCTGAAAAAATGCATCAACATCACTTAAAACAGGATCCCCAGGTGTCAGGGAAAAAGCCCAATCCTGAGGATCGCCGCGCAGGAGAGAGATGACAATTTGAACCTGCTGCGCTGCGTTCCCTAAGGACTTAGATTTTAAGGCAAAAAACAATTTACAATTATTTTTGAAATTCAGAAACTTGGCTCGATCCCCCAAAAACAAATCTGGCATGGGAATCCTAGGTTCCACAACAGGCAACCTAGCAAGATAGGTAGCAATACTCCGAACCTCAGTGGCAAGCTGATCCACACGGCCAGACAACTGTGCAAACTCCATTGAGAGAAAAAATCCTCCCCAGCACCCAGAGATACAGAGGGAAAAAAAAAAAAATGCAACAAACAGAAAAATATCTCTGACAACTCTGACAACCCTTTTTTTTTTCTTTCACAATATTTTTCCCTTCTGTGAGTACCATATAATTTTCAGTTTAGGCCGGTGATACTGTTATGATTTGGTAGCTGAGGAGTGCAGGTAAAAAGGCAATACACCAGAGCAGTTGGAATCTATGAGATTGCAGTACCCTGACTAACCACCACAACTAGAGGCAGCCGTGGAGCGTTCCTAAGTTGGTCCTAGACGCCTCGTCACAGCCTGAGAAACTAACTATACCTAAAGATAGAAAGAGGAAAGCTATCTGCCCCGGAGCAGATCCCCAAAGAACATAGAAAGCCCCCAAACATGTAATGGCGGTTAGACAAGAAGAAATACTGACACAGACAGAAAATAGTATGAGCAAACGTTGGGGCCCAAACTACCTAAATAGAAAAGGATAGGAAGGGCACTTACTGCAATCCCAAAAAACCCTGAAAAGCACCAACTCTACTAATTTCAAAAACACCTGAGATCACACGACCTCTACCACCTAAATTAGTTCTCTGGTGTAACAAAATCAAAACAGCAGCCACTGAAAAAACTGGAAAAAGCAAATGTACAAAACATCAGTGGCTGAACTAAACTGAGAGGGCAAAAGCCCCCGGAGGGGACCCTGAAGGCCCCCACAGAAGTGCAGGACAAAATGCAAAAATCAAGCACAAAAACAAAAAGAAGAAAATGTCTTATCTGTTAGCAGGAGATGCAGACACGACACAGCAGGCTACAAAGGAAACAGGAATCAAGGATTGAGACCAGAACAATTGATCACCGGCAACCCTGATGGGAAGGCGACTCCCTTATATAAGACCAGTCAGTAACACCTGATTCCCAATCCTCACAATCTTCACTGGACAGTCCAGTACCGCTTGTAACCACCAGAGGGAGCCTCTGCTCAGAACTCATCTCAAGTCCATTCACAACACTCCAGCAGGACATGTTCCAGGATCTGATGTCTATTGTCAGTGGCTCTTCAGCGGATATCCTCAAATCATGGCCTGTTGGGGCTGTGGGGGGATAGATGACTGGAATAGGATCTGAATTCTCCTGCCGTATCATCATGGATTTGGACTGTTGCTTTGTCCTCCATGCTTTGCACTGCAGCTCATTGTGTTCGGTCTGACTCAGTGCATCGGGGCCTGATGACCAATACTGGATGTACAGAGCGATTATAACTGAACGGACATGAGAGAAGGACGATTATATGGTCGGAGGGGAATGAGCCTCTAGTGGGGTCTGCTGCGGCCGCAGCCCCTTTATAGCCGTTATACTGCAGTGATGAGAGGTTTATTATCAGACATTACCACCCGGAATGACAGCTATAATAGAGCGCCCCCGGGGGCTGTGGACAGATGCTGAGAGAGGAGACGACGTATCGTAGGTGCACAGCGACAGATCAGGGTCTTGTGCTCTGATAATAGCACGAGGCCCGAGTGCAGGGGATATACTCTGATGTGATACAGCGTATGCTACATAGAGCAGAGTGGCCCCAAGAAAGAAACATATAGGGCCCCTCAATAATACTGCTACTTAGTGTTAACCCTTATATTTACTGGACAGCTCTGCTTTTTACCCTCAAGGACCCCTTTTATCCTGTCATAACTCACCCGACTACAGCTTTGTCCTCTAGCTACCACTGTTCTCCACCTGCCCTGAGCTCAGCCTTGTTCTCTGACTACCACTGTTCGCCACCGGCCCTGACATCAGTCTTGTTCTCCACCGGCCCTGACATCAGTCTTGTTCTCCAAACACCACTGTTCTCCACCTTCCCTGACCTCAGCCTTGTTCTCCGACTACCACTCTTCACTTGCCCAGACATCAGTCTTGTTCTCTGACTGCCACTGTTCTCCACCATCCCTGACCTCAGCTTAGATCTCTGGCTGCCACTGTTCTCCACCTGCCCTGATCTAAACCTTGCTCTGTGACTACCACTGTTCTCCACCTTCCCTGACCTCATCTCCACCTTCCCTGACCTCAGTCTTGTTCTCCGACTACCACTCTTCACTTGCCCAGACATCAGTCTTGTTCTCTGACTGCCACTGTTCTCCACCATCCCTGACCTCAGCTTAGATCTCTGGCTGCCACTGTTCTCCACCTGCCCTGATCTCAACCTTGCTCTGTGACTGCCACTGTTCTCCACCTGCCCTGACCTCAGCCTTGTTCTCTGACTACCCCTGTCCTCCACCTGCCCTGACCTCAGCCTTGTTCTCCTAACACCACTGTTCTCCACCTGCCGTGACATCAGTCGTGTTCTCTGACTACCTCTGTCCTTCACCTGCCCTTACCTCAGCCTTGTTCTCTGACTACCACTGTTCTCCACCTGCCCTGACCTCAACCTTGCTCTGTGACTACCACTGTTCTCCCCTGCCCTGACCTCAGCCATGTTCTCTGACTACCTCTGTCCTTCACCTGCCCTGACCTCAGCCTTGTTCTCTGACTACCACTGTCCTCCACCTGCCCTGACCTCAGCCTTGTTCTCTGACTACCACTGTTCTCCACCTGCCCTGACCTCAGCCTTGTTCTCTGACTACCACTGTTCTTCTGTCCTGATCTCAGCCTTGTTCTCTGACTACCACTGTTCTCCTGTCCTGATCTCAGCCTTGTTCTCTGACTACCACTATTCTCCACCTGCCCTGATCTCAGCCTTGTTCTCTGACTACCACTGTTCTCCACCTGCCCTGACCTTAGCCTTGTTGTCTGACTACCACTGTTCTCCCTCTGCCCTGACCTCAGCCTTGTTCTCTGACTACCTCTGTCCTCCACCTGTCCTGACCTCAGCCTTGTTCTGTACCACTGTTCTCCGCCTGCCCTGATCTCAGCCTTGTTCTCTGACTACCACTGTTCTCCACCTTCCCTGACCTCAGCCTTGTTCTCTGACTACCACTGTTCTCCACCTTCCCTGACCTCAGCCTTGTTCTCTGACTACCACTGTTCTCCACCTTCCCTGACCTCAGCCTTGTTCTCTGACTACCACTGTTCTCCACCTTCCCTGACCTCAGCCTTGTTCTCTGACTACCACTGTTCTCCACCTGCCCTGACCTTAGCCTTGTTGTCTGACTACCACTGTTCTCCCTCTGCCTGACCTCAGCCTTGTTCTCTGACTACCTCTGTCCTCCACCTGTCCTGACCTCAGCCTTGTTCTCTGACTACCACTGGTCTCCACCTGCCCTGACCTCTGACCTCAGCCTTGTTCTCTGACTACCACTGTTCTCCACCTGTCCTGATCTCAGCCTTGTTCTCTGACTGCCACTGTTCTCCACATGCCCTGACCTCAGCCTTGTTCTCTGACTACCATTGTTCTCCACCTGTCCTGATCTCAGCCTTGTTCTCTGACTGCCACTGTTCTCCACATGCCCTGACCTCAGCCTTGTTCTCTGACTGCCACTGTTCTCCACCTGTCCTGATCTCAGCCTTGTTCTCTGACTACCACTGTTCTCCACCTGCCCTAACCTCAACCTTGTTCTGTGACTACCACTGTTCTCCCCCTGCCCTGACCTCAGCCTTGTTCTCTGACTACCTCTGTCCTCCACCTGCCCTGACCTCAGTCTTGTTCTCTACCACTGTTCTCTGCCTACCCTGATCTCAGCCTTCTTCTCTGACTACCACTGTTCTCCACCTTCCCTGACCTCTGACCTCAGCCTTGTTCTCTGACTACCACTGTTCTCCCCCTGCCCTGACCTCAGCCTTGTTCTCTGACTACCTCTGTCCTCCACCTGCCCTGACCTCAGCCTTGTTCTCTACCACTGTTCTCCACCTTCCCTGACCTCTGACCTCAGCCTTGTTCTCTGACTACCACTGTCCTCCACCTGTCCTGATCTCAGCCTTGTTCTCTGACTACCACTGTTCTCCACATGCCCTGACCTCAGCCTTGTTCTCTGACTACCACTGTTCTCCACCTGTCCTGATCTCAGCCTTGTTCTCTGACTGCCACTGTTCTCCACCTGCCCTGACCTCAACCTTGTTCTGTGACTACCACTGTTCTCCCCCTGCCCTGACCTCAGCCTTGTTCTCTGACTACCTCTGTCCTCCACCTGCCCTGACCTCAGCCTTGTTCTGTACCACTGTTCTCCGCCTGCCCTGATCTCAGCCTTGTTCTCTGACTACCACTGTTCTCCACCTTCCCTGACCTCAGCCTTGTTCTCTGACTACCACTGTTCTCCACCTTCCCTGACCTCAGCCTTGTTCTCTGACTACCACTGTTCTCCACCTTCCCTGACCTCAGCCTTGTTCTCTGACTACCACTGTTCTCCACCTTCCCTGACCTCAGCCTTGTTCTCTACCACTGTTCTCCGCCTGCCCTGATCTCAGCCTTCTTCTCTGACTACCACTGTTCTCCACCTTCCCTGCCCTTGCTTTTGCTCTTATCTCATCATCTAGTTTCACGCACAAGATTGGGAAGTCGCTTTGTGAGAGGTGATGGGCCCAAATATAATATTTATATCAGAACTCAAAGGGGAAGAAAATGCTCTTGAAGACAGAACAGGTCTAGAAGACAGAGGTCGCAGCACAAAACGTGGGGAGTAATGTGGTGTCGTGTGCTCTGACCTCGTGCCCGCATCCTCCACCACGTGTGATCTGGAGGGATTCTCCCTGTGCTGTGAGTGTGTATTGGATTTTAAGCAGTTGATGTGAGTGGAATATAAAAGCGGCTGCGTTGTTTCATTTGCTCTCTATATAAGAAAAACACCAAAAGAAACAACCTCTACAAGAAAGTAATCAAAAATATATAACAGCTTTATTGAACATAATACAATAGCATAAAACCGGAAGACAAACACACAATACAAAAAGGTGGAACACCTGGAGCAAGGGAAGTAAACCTTAAGGAGCATAGCCATCAATGTAGCAAAAGTCAACACCCCCAATGAGGCTAAACATAACTATAAATGGTTAAACCAACAACTAAAGTGCATAATAGTGCCTGAAGTACCAGATAACGATCCTCTCATAAAAGGGGCAAAGATAAATCAACCAAGTCAAAACGAATCTTGGAAAAGAGAAAAGCCCCTAGTACAAGCACAAATAGTAAGGCAAACCGTAACGACAAATATTATGTAAAAGCCAGAAGGTACAAAACAGAGTAAAGACAGCTAGCCCATAATTACCTTGCAGACCAGGCGCCCACCACACCCGACGCACGTTTGACCCCGGACGAAGCATTTCATTGCGAAACGCGCGTCGGGTGTGGTGGGCGCCTGGTCTGCAAGGTAATTATGGGCTAGCTGTCTTTACTCTGTTTTGTACCTTCTGGCTTTTATATAATATTTGTCGTTACGGTTTGCCTTACTATTTGTGCTTGTACTAGGGGCTTTTCTCTTTTCCAAGATTCGTTTTGACTTGGTTGATTTATCTTTGCCCCTTTTATGAGAGGATCGTTATCTGGTACTTCAGGCACTATTATGCACTTTAGTTGTTGGTTTAACCATTTATAGTTATGTTTAGCCTCATTGGGGGTGTTGACTTTTGCTACATTGATGGCTATGCTCCTTAAGGTTTACTTCCCTTGCTCCAGGTGTTCCACCTTTTTGTATTGTGTGTTTGTCTTCCGGTTTTATGCTATTGTATTATGTTCAATAAAGCTGTTATATATTTTTGATTACTTTCTTGTAGAGGTTGTTTCTTTTGGTGTTTGTCTGTATCTCATTATCGCTCTACATGGGTCCATCTTATAGGTGTTGTGTTTATATTTTCTCTATATAAGAAATCAAGTGCAGCTCGGAAAAATGAGGTGTAAAAAAAGTGCTATAAAGAACAACGAGACGAAGGGGGTGAAGGTCACAGCTCTGCGTGTTATACATGTCATAATACAGAGGTCGTATCCGTGACACGTCTGCCAGAGGAAATCTCTGCTGCCGACAGGTGTCTCTGCTGGTAAATAAGTGAACCCTCAATACACACATCACACTACACAATCTGCATCTTTGCCTTATTGTTACTTCCATTATGACGCGCCCCCGGAACTGCATTCACAATTCTGTTGCCTTCCTACTAGAAAAGCTCCTCGCTGTGTAGCCGGATCCGTATAACGCGCAGCGCTCTGCTGCTTCACATGTCGTACAGCTGATTATACCGCAGAACCGGGCGCGACGTATACATCTGCCACAATGCCGTACATCAAAATGCTGGAGGACGGAGGGAATATTCTGCAGTCCTAGGTAAACTGCGGTGAGTGCAGCTCTGGATGTGACTGGAGTGCAAGTTCTGATACACGTGGAGATGGGCGTCATCCACTGGAGGTGTACTTACTTACCAACACCTTAATGCCTAAAATCGGGACACTTTATACCCCAACCCTGGAGGTTCTTAAACCGCACACTTTGGGTTGGGATCAGTCGGGCAGTGGGATCGGACAGATCATACTGGTCATATCCGCAAGAGCCAATCACAATGTGCAGCCAGTATCACATGATTACAGATGTAGCCCCCCTCTATTTCCCATCCTAGGACCCCACTGTTTGACCTCCACCCCTCAGTGCTGAAGGGCAGTGACCCCCTGGGCCGCACCGTTATTTGCAGACATAAAGGGACCCCTAGAATGGGATACCATCCACGGTAATGAGGGTGTGGAGCGGACCTCATAGTAGGAGGCCCCCCTAATCTCCACTTGCCCTCAGTACCCTGGATTTGGCTTCTTCTGACACTTTTACGGCACGAGGATCACCCTCGGACAAGGTCTAACAAGGAGTTACAGAAACGTGGCCGGTGTCAGGAGCGCATCCTTTATTGCCGGTTATGGAGCAGAGATAATGGGGTACAGTGCACAGAGGATCCCAATTCGTCCAGGTCTTCACGGTCGGGTCGGGATAGGGATCCTCGTTATATTGGCGTCCATGATGGTCAAAGCCTAGAAATGGAAAAAAAGGCAAAACATGAATATGTTAGATACTATAACGGACCTGCAATATCCAGGATGGCTCAGAAGATGGATTAGAGGAATGTCCGGACTAACGGAAGTTCCGAGACCTGCAGGTACGCAATGTACGGTGCGGACAAGGCCAGGCGCATAGCTGACCTGTTGCCGGTCTCAATACTCACGTTTGCTGGGGTAGCGGGTAGCTTTCCTCGTTCTGGACAGGCAGGATGAAGCGCGGTACCTGGTGCACGGTGCCCGTTTGGTCCTTGTAGTGATCCCGGTGTCGCTGCGCGCTCTGAAACAACAATATCAGACGTCACCGCTTCTGTAATGTAGACTTCACATACGCGTCACTGTCCTGATTTTGGGATACTTAGGGGATCTGTCCACTTTAGGGATTGTCCTGAAGCTGAGCCTGCCTGTACTGATCCCCGAACCGGCATCAGATCGAAGAGCTTGAATTATTCAGACTTCCTGCAGTACTGTCTCTGACCACACGGTGCGCCGTTACGAAACAACACAGCCAGAAGTGCCACACAGCACCTCAAGGCTTGATATCGGACTCTGCTGCTCTTCTCAGGACCCCGGAGGTTCTCTGTCATGAGTTACTATCTATATATCATATGTTGTGAATAAATGTCACCAACCTTCATGAACTGGTCCAGCTCTCGTGCGCGGTCATAATCTACGTTGAATCGAGACCAGGTCGGACTATGTAGAAATCTGTCCCGACCTCGGGAGCGGTTACCGATCACCAGAGCAGGGTCATTGGAGAAACGTGTTGGGAACTGTCCCCCCTTATAGTACGGACTCTGACTGGTGCTCAGCGCCGCAGAGCGGAAATCCTGGAAGCATCGCGCCGTGGTGTTCCCATAGGTGTCCCCGTAAGTGAGGGCTGCTGTAGGGACGTGGCCCCGATACCTGTGCAGCAGAAAATAAATGAGAGGGAAAATTACCGAGGACCTTCCAGGTAAGAAAAAGGGGTCTCCAATCAACAACTAAACCTACATCTGCAGAAAGGCCCGAGACGTCATACAACACAGAAGAAATCACTACTGGTATGCCAGTCCTGGCATGTCACTGCCCACAGGAGAAACGTTACCTCTCACACCCCCATCGTAAGGTGTTCTGATTAATGAGTTTGGAAAAAGTTGACACTGCAAATCCACTAACAATATCTATACTCTTCTTTATTACTACAAAATCCATAAAACAAGTTGAATATATATAGGTTCACATAGTATAATAGATAGTTGTTATATTGGATCTACAGTGGGTACGGAAAGTATTCAGACCCCTTTACATTTTTCACTTTTTGTTTCATTGCAGACATTTGGTAAATTCAAAAAAGTTCATTATTCTCATTAATGTGCACTCTGCACCCCATCTTTACTGAAAAAACAGAAATGTAGAAATTTTTGCAAATTTATTAAAAAAGAAAAACTGAAATATCACATGGTCATAAGTATTCAGCCCCTTTGCTCAGTATTGAGTAGAAGCACCTTTTGAGCTAGTACAGCCATGAGTCTTCTTGGGAATGATGCAACAAGTTTTTCACACCTGGATTTGGGGATCCTCTGCCATTCTTCCTGGCAGATCCTCTCCAGTTCCGTCAGGTTGGATGGTGAACGTTGGTGGACAGCCATTTTCAGGTCTCTCCAGAGATGCTCAGTTGGGTTTAGGTCAGGGCTCTGGCTGGGTCAGTCAGGAATGGTCACAGAGTTGTTCTGAAGCCACTCCTTTGTTATTTTAGCTGTGTGCTTAGGGTCATTGTCTTGTTGGAAGGTGAACCTTCGGCCAAGTCTGAGGTCCAGAGCACTCTGGAAGAAGTTTTCATCCAGGATATCTCTGTACTTGGCCGCATTCATGTTTCCTTCAATGGCAACCAGTCGTCCTGTCCCTGCAGCTGAAAAACACCCCATAGCATGATGCTGCCACCACCATGTTTCATTGTTGGGATTGTATTGGGCAGGTGATGAGCAGTGCCTGGTTTTCTCCACACATACCGCTTAGAATTATCACCAAAAAGTTCTATCTTCATCTCATCAGACCAGAGAATCGTATTTCTCATAGTCTGGGAGTCCTTCATGTGTTTTTTAGTAAACTCTATGCGGCTTTCATATGTCTGGCACTGAGGAGAGGCTTCCGTCGGGCCACTCTGCCATAAAGGCTCGATTGGTGGAGGCTGCAGTGATAGTTGACTTTGTCACAGAAAAGGGTTGTTTGAAGCCCCCTTTTTTTTTTAGCTGTGTGTTGGGGCTTTTCTTGTTGGGAAAGGGGAACCTTGGCCCAAATCTGAGGTCCAGAGCATCTGGAAGAGGTTTTTATCCGGAATTTTTGTCTTGGCCGATTCATGTTTC
>JARQOD010013148.1:0-16839 GCA_033576555.1 Oophaga sylvatica
TATAGGGGGGTAAAAGGGTTTTTTCTCTCACCTGCACTTAGAACACAGAAAAGCCACATTGGGGGCCTAAAAAAATTTTGATTCAAAAATAAAAATTTTAAATCAAAAAAATTCACACAAATGGGACCGGTTTTTTTCATGATAAAAATGATTTTGATAAAAACCCAAATTTGAAAATAACCCTCTTTCTTGTAGGGTTTTATAGACTACAAACTCTTTACATAATTTTTGAATTTTCCAGTACACAAAACCAACCCCATTCTAAAACAGAGTTTGACTTTCCCGAATAAAAAATGGGGTATGGGCCCTATTCCTTAGGGGAATTCCGATTCGGTGTTTTTTTTGTCATATGGGATCCCGGGGAATCTATTTTCCCTCTAAAGTCAGGGGGTTCCTGGTCCAGAACGAAGTACATCACGGGAATCCCGAAAGGTACTGTTAGTTGGGTCAGGTCTGCAGGTGTCGCAGCACTTACTGGCAGAAGACCCCCGGCCCTCCATCCACCCATCCGGGTGGGCCTTTCCCTTTTCCCCCTGGGGGTCACGTGCCCATCTCGCGATAACTCTGTGCGGGCCGGTACTGGTATCTGGGCCAGCTTACTCTCGCGACAGCTGCCAAAACCCAGCCCGAGATGTCACCCCGGGAATACCTCGGGTAAGCACTTGTACATCGGATGAAGCCAGCCGGAAACAGAATAGCAGGCTGGACTTGTCGTGGACACTCGTGATTTTGGGGGTGCGTCGGACAGGGGGTATTTGTGGGGTTTGCTATTTTGTTTTTTTAAGGAGAAGAGGCAGTCCAGGATAGCGTACAAAAAAAATAAGAAAAACTGTTTGTTTTTTTTCATTAAAAGACTTTATTCTGGTGTGTATTTTTTTAAAAATTTACAAACTTTAGATTAATAATGGATCGGTTCTTATTGACCCCCTCTCCATTTTTAAACCCGGGCTTATTGTCACCGTTCAATCAAAGGTGACTTTAACCCTTTTATTACCCCGTTGCCACCCTACAGGGCAAGGGGGAGACCCCGGGAAAAAGTGCCACAATTGGGCATTTTGGAGGGCCCCAAATTGGGGGGTGCTGCCGCCTGGTATTTTAGGTGTTGAGGGCCAAAACCCATGGCCTTGACAGTCTTTTAATCCCGGGCCGCAGCAGTCTGCTTTTTATTGGCGGGTTAACAAAATAGGGGGCCCCACGCCATTTTTTTTACGGCTTGAAAGGTTCATGGATTTTGGACCTTACAGCCTGAAAAACCCGGGCCCTCACAGTCTGTTTCATCGGGCGGGTTAACAAAAATGGGGGGGGGCCCACACCATTTTTTTTGAGGGATCCCCTATTTTTTTTAACCCACCCAAAGATAAGCAGACTGTGTGGCCGGGTATTATCGGGCTTGCAAGGTCCAAAAATTTGGTCCTTAACAGCCTAAAAAAACCAGGCCTCTGTATTGCTTTATCAGGTGGTTAACAAAAAAGGGGGGCCCCCGGGCCTTTTTTTTTTTCGGGGGACCCCCTATTTTTGTTAATCATTTAAATTTCAGGTCCCCGGGATCCCTCTGACGTCACTGATGCTGTGGGGTGTCCCGGTACCTGAATTAAGTGGGAAGAAAATAAATTAGCTAACCACTTCCTCCCCTGTCACCCGGAGAGGAGGGGATTCGTCGGGGGTTTACTGTAGGGTGTCAGCTTAGCGCGGTCCCTGCAGTAAACATTAACCCCCTTTTAGAAAAATTACATCGGGGGGGCCTGATGAAATCGGGTAGGTAAGAATAATGTTGCTTTATTATTTTATTTTTATTTCAGGTGAACAGGGCTTTTAACGAATACAGTAAAAAAAAAATAGGTCAAAAACTGTGTTTTTTTTATTAAAAAGATTTTAATTAAAATGTGTGTGTTTTATTTTTTTTTCAACAATGGATTAATTAAAAGTAGTTTCTAATGACGCTCTCAATTATTAAACCCGGGTTAAAATCACCTTTCAATAGCAAAAATGGGTTTAACCCCTTTTAATCATTTGCCACCGCTACAGGGGAAAGGGAAAAAGACGGCAAAGTGCCAGAAAAAGGGGGAAACTAAATTTTAGATTTTCCTTTTCTGGGGGGTCGGGGCAGATGTTAGAGCCAGGGGGGGCCAAAAAAAATGGTCCTCTTGGGGTATTATATCTGCCCCCACTGCGGGCTTTGTCTGTCTGGTTGAGAAAAATAGGGGGGACCCAACGCATTTTTTTTCAACAATTTTACACAATTAAAAAATTTTTATAATATATTTACTGTCTTTGAATTTGTGAACAATAAATATATTTTTTTAGTACAACATTTTCATAGTATTAGCACAAATTCAATTCCCGTTTTTGCAAAATTAAGACCCACATGAAAACACAGGGTTTTTACATGAGCCTGCATTTTATGTATTTGATATATGGTTTTCACTAAAAATTACAGAGTTTGTTTGATTTGGTAGCTGAGGAGAGCGGGCAAAAAAGGCAATACACCAGAGAGGTTTGGGAATCTACTGGTTTTGCAGTACCCTGAAAACCCCCACAACTAAAGCAGCCGTGGAGCGTACCTACGTTGTCCTAGACCCCTCGTACACCTGAGAAGTAATCCCCTAAAGATAGAAAGAGGAAAACTACTCCCCCGGAGCAGATCCCAAAGAACATAGGAAGCCCCCAACATGTAAGGGCGGTTAGAAAAGAGGAAATAAACATAGACAGAAAAAACAAAAAGGCAAACGTTGGGCCCCCTCTTCCCAGAAAAAAAAAGGATAGGAAGGACATTCGCAAACCAAAAAACCCTAAAAAAATACCAAAATCACTAAATTTCAAAAACACCTGAATCACACGACCTTACCACCTAAATTAGTTCTCTGGTGTAAAAAAAATTAAGGGAGCCCACTGAAAAAATGGGAAAAAAAAAATGAACAAACAACAGTGGGTCAGACAACTGGAGGACAAAAGCCCCCGGGGGGGACCGGCGACCTCCCCGAAGTGCAGGACAAAATGCAAAAGCAAGCACAAAAATAAAAGCAGAAAATTTTTTATCTGTTGCAAAAGATGCGGGCAAATACGTAGTTCCAAGTGAACCGGGAAACCCAAAGTTAGACAAAACAATTGATCCCCCGGCAACCTGATGGGGGGAACCTCCCTTTTTAAAAAAAACCCATCTGAACCCTATTGCCAACTTCACAATCTTTTGAATTTTCAGTATGTTGTAACCCCCAAAGGGGGAGCTTCTGCTCAGAATTATTTCTAACACATTCACAACATACCCCCCCCTTGAGGAGGGTCACCAACCCTCATTTGGGAAAACCAGGTCGGTCAGGATGGCTTGTGAACGCAGGGGACAGTCTCCTAGATGGATGTCCAAGCAAAACACCCAAAAATTTGTCCCCCTGACCAAAACCTCTCCATTTAACCAAATACGGAGTTTTCCTCTAGAAAAACGAGAATCCAATTTTTCTAAAAACCAAATTTCCCAGATTGCCCTCAACCAAAACAGGGTGGGAGGCGCACCCCTAGGAACCACTGCTCGAAAAACCTTTTCAATAAGGATTGTGGAAACCTTATGGTTTTTAAATGCCCCGGGAAAAAGAAAAAGAAAGGAAAGGATTAAGAATCTCCAGTTTTCTTATAAGGTCCAATAAACCCTAGGTTTAAAAACTTGGAGATGAAATCTCATGGGGATTTTTCTTGAGGAAAACCGACAACCCCCCCTTTTCAAACCGGGCATCAGTCCTACCCGGTTGAAAACCGGGGGGCCCTCCCCTGAGAGAGGGGAAACCCCTCCCCACTACCGGGCCCCCAAACTGCTGCATACGCTCCCAACAGAGTCAACCCTGGACAGACAGAAACCTCCGTCTGTCCGAAAAAATCGTGTGAAACCCAAAATTGCAGAAAAATGGAGACATAAAAGGGCAGAGCAGCCCTATTTTAAGAGCAAATCAGCCAAAGAAAAAAAAGAGACCCATCTTCCTGATCGCAGACACAAGCACTCAGATAAGTCCCCAATGTCTGGTTTGTTTCTCAGTTTGCCATTGGTCTAGGATGAAATGGAGGGAAAGACAAGAAACCAATTTTAGAACAAAAGTCCTCCAAAATCTGGAAAAAAACGGGACTCCTCTGTCAGACACAATGTTCTCAGGAAGGTGAACCAACCAGTGCTGAAGGAACAAAGGCCCCAAATTTCGGGGGAGGAAGGCAACTTAGGAAATGGCACAAGATGTATTTTTTTGGAAAACCTATCAAAAATCCCCCCAAAAAACGGTCATTCTTGGAAAAGGGAGGCGGAAATGAAATCCATAGAGAATGGGTCCATGGTTTTGGGGCACAGGCAATGGCATAAAAACCACTAGAGGAGAGAAGGCTTGGGGCGAGACCCAGTCCGCAGGACTGCAAAAATTCCCCTGACGTCAGAGAAAAAGTAGCCAAAAAAAGGACCGACAAACCCCAAGTCTCTGGTACCAAAATTCCCGGGGATGCCACCCAAAGGGGAAACAATAAATTAGCCCTCACACTTTTTTTCCCCCCGGTCAGGGACAAAAAATTTCCCAATGGGCACGCTCGGGTTTTCCTCCTGACCCCCTTCCAGACCATCAAAAATTTGGGGGCGAGATGGCGGAAAAAAACTACACCCCCCTTTCAAAAAAACAGCAGGGTAGATAAAAGGAATCTGCAAGGAAATCCCCGAGAGGGCTCCCCCTTTAACATTCTTAGTGCCAGGGAAAGAAAAAAAAAACCACAAAATTAAAAGTGTGAAAAAAAAAAGGACCACCTGGCCCGTCTAGGATTAAGTCGTTTGGGTGATTTCCCGATAAACCAATTTTAGGTCCGTGAGGACCACCACCTGATGTTTGGCTCCCCCAGCCAATTCTCCCCTCTTCAAAAGCCCCCTTCATGGCCAATAACTCCATACCCACGTCATAATTACATTCGTTGGAGAAAAATTTTGAAGAAAAAGGGACAAGGGGTTTCTTTTAGAGGTCTCTGGATCTTTTTTTGGGACAAAACGGCACCCGCCCCAATTTCAGGGGCAAACCCCCACCTAAATGGCGGGAAAAACATCGGGCTGCCTAGAACAGGAGCGAAGTGAATCTTGTTTAAATTTCCTGAACGCAGAGATGCCTCAGGGGGCCATTCCCACATAGAACCCTTTTGGGTCAAATCATCAAGGTTTTAACAAAAACAGAGAAATTAAAAAAATTTCCGAAAAAAATTGGAAAACCCAAGAGTCTTAAAGACCTTTAAGAAGTTTTGGACCCAATCACAGGGGGCCTGAACTTGACCGGGTCCATTTCAATAACAGAGGGGGAAAAAATAAACCCCAAAATAATCCTCGTCGCCAAAAGACCTTTGATCCCTTCACAACAGAGCATTCTCTTCAAAATTGGAACACAGTCCAACTTTTTTCACATGAGAGTCCCAGTTTGGAAAAAATCAAGAATCACCAAAATAAAATGAAATTTACCCCACAAAACCCCCTGAAAATGTCTTTCAAAAGGGGGTGGAAGAGGGAAGGAGCATTATGAGCCCAAAGGGCATCATAGGTATAAAATCCCCCTCGGGGGTATTAAAGCCGTCTTCCATTCCCCCGTGTTAAGCGAATAAGGGTTTACGCCCCCCTGAGGTCAAGCTTGGAAAACCCCAAATAGCACTTTTCACCTGGAAAAAACAGTCAAAATCAAGGGTAAAGGTATTGTATTCACAGTGATTTGTTCAAAAGAAGAAAATCATACACGGCCTTAATGAACCCCTCCTTTTTGGCCCAAAGAAAAAATGGCACCCCAAAGGGGGAAGAGGGGGGTCTGATTGACCCTTCTCCAATGATCCTTGTATAAACTGCAACGTCATGTTCAGGTACAGACAAGTTAAAAAAGGGGACCTTTAGGGAATTTTTACAGGCACTAATTCAATAGCGAGTATAGCTCCCAGGGGGGGCAAGGATGCAGATTTTCTTTCGCTAAAACTCCGAAAAATCAGTCAAAAGCAGGAACATCCCGGCTGGGGGGGAGGGAGAAAAAAAAGGAGTGTTGGGTTAACATTGGGAGCCCCAACTGGTTTTTAGACACAGATTTCCAAACCAAAATAGGATTATGAGCTGTAACCAAGGAAACCTATACAAAAAATGTCTGCGATTATACAGCACAAAAATTTCAACTCTCCTGAGACAGTTCAACCCCCATTATCACCTGAGTAGAGAACTGGGGTTTTTTCAGCCAAAAGGGGGGTTAATCAATCCCCGTAGGGGGAAAAGACTTCCGAGGGGTATCAAGGGAAACCCCCCAACGTTTAGAAAATCAAAAACCATCAGGGCAATAGCTGCTCCCGAATCAACAAAACCCCAGAAGAAAATGTGGACATGGGGCAAACAGGGTAACATCAACAGAAATTTTGTCTAAAACTACCAAGACAACTGAGCTGAAAAACGTTTCCCGTTGGGGCAATGAAATAGCATGAGAGGGAACAGTAGAAAATAACCCCATTGCGTTTTTGAAATCATGACGCTGGCCCCAGAACCCACTCTATCACACGCATGGGTTCAGAAGTGGTTCACAAGGCAAACTTTTTACGCATACCCTTACGCTCACGCAAAATCTGTCAAATTTTAAAACGTAATGACAAAAAATCATTTGAGCCCAAGGGGGCAGGGAAACCCCCTAAAACTTTTACATTCTCTGACAGCCCTTCCGAAAAAAGGGCTGCCAAGCATCACATTCCATTTGGTCAGGACTGCCCCCCTTCGAATTTGACAGTTAACTCAGCGTCCTAAGCCCCTGATTTAATCCCAACAAGGGCTTTTTCAGCTTGCAGGACATTAGGTTCCGTACAAAAACCCCCGAGAAAAAAAAATGCTCAACATTACTCAAAACAGGACCCCCAGGTGTCAGGGAAAAAGCCCATCCTGAGGATCGCCGCGCAGGAGAGATGAAAATTTAAACTGCTGTGCCTTCCCCTAGGACTTGGTTTTTTAAGGCAAAAAACAATACAGTTTTTTTTAAAATTCAGAAATTTAGCTCGATCTCTAAAAAAAAAATCGGCTGGGATCCTGGGTTCCCAACCGGCAACCGCAAGTGGTAGAAATACCCCGAACTTCAGTGGCAACTGATCCACACGGCCAGACAATGTGAAAAACCCCTTTGAGAAAAAAAAAAAAAAAATCCTCAGCACCCAGAAAAAAAGAGGGAAAAAAAAAAAAATATATTTTTGAAATCTGACAATTTTTTTTTTTTTTACACTACTTTCCTTCTGTGAGTCCCATATAATTTTTCATTTTGGGCCCGGGTGATACTTTTTATGATTTGGTAGGAGGAGAGCAGGCAAAAAAGGAAAATACCCAGGGGGTTGGAATTATGGTTCAGCCCCTGACAAACCCACCCAATAAAGGCAGCCGTGGAGCGTCCCTACTTTGGTCTAGACGCCTCGTCCACCCTGAGAGCTAACTACCCAAAAATAAAAAGAAAAAAACATCTGCCCCGTAGAGACCCCCAAAGAACAAGGAAGCCCCCAAAATGTAATGGCGGGTTTAAAAAGAGGGAAAAACAACAAAAAAAAAACAGATGAGCAAACGTTGGGGCCCCAATCTTTCCCGAAAGAAAAGGGTAGGAAGGACACTTACTGCAAAACCAAAAACCCTAAAAAAATACCAATCACTAATTGCAAAAAACACCTGAGATCACACGACCTCTACCCCTAAATTAGTTCTTGGTGTAACAAAACTAAGCACAGCCACGAAAAAACTGGGGAAAAAGCAAATAACAAAACAACAGTGGCTCAACAAAATGAGAGGAGCACAACTCCCCCAGGGGACCCGGGTGACCTCCACGAAGTGCAGGACAAAAAGCAAAAAGCAAGCACAAAAAAAAAGCGAAAATATCTTTTCTGTTAGAGAAGATGCAGGCAAGACACAGTACTTCCAAGTGAACCCGGAAAACCCAAGTTTTAGACAAGAACAATTTATCACCGGGAACCGAGGGGGGGGAACCCCCCTTTTATAAGCCAGTCTGTAACACCTGATTTCCAAACTTTAAAATTTTTGAATAGTTCGTCTTTTGTAAACCCCCAGGAAGCTTCTGCTCAGAAATTTATTTTAACACATTTACAGCAAGTGTTGTTGCAAATTTTGACACAGGGTTAATTAAAGGTGTAAATTTTTTATTTAAAAAAAAATGTTTTTTTACAACGAATTTACACCTTTAATTAAAACCCTAAATGTGTCAAATTTTGCCACATACACTCATGTAATGTTAGGAAAACCAATTTTTAAACTCAGAAATGACTGGTTAACTCTATTTAAACCATGTGTCTTTCATGTCGGGTGGTTCTGTTTTTCACAAAAGCCGGCATTGCCCGGCAATTGAATAGGGCTTTTTACTTGTAGAAGTGTATAAACTATAAAAAATTTTATATATATGCCCCAAATGAATGTATATATATAAAATATAATTGTATTCTTGGTGTATATTGGTTTACAAGGGAAAAAAAAGGGTTTTTTTTTTTTTTACATATTTCTGTCCCCTTTACTTGCATTTGGGGTTTCGTATCGGGTCGGCGAACCCAACTTTCTAGTATCGGGGATTGTTTTTGAATGGGTTTGAGATGAGTTCTGAGCAGAGGCTCCCTCTTTTGTTACAACGGGGTAGTGAAGATTGTGAGGATGGGAATCAGGTTTACTGACTGGTCTTATATAAGGGAGTCATTTTTTTTTCGGGGGTTTCCGGTGATCAATGTTTGGTCGAATCCTTCTTCCCGTTTCCCTTGTGGCTGCTGTTCTGTCTGCATCTCGTTTCAGATAAGACTTTTGCTTTTTTGTTTTTTTTCTATTTTTTGCATTTTTTCCCGCACTTCTTTGGGGGCCTTCGGGGCCCCCCGGGGGGTTCTCCCTCTCAGTTTAGTTCAGCCCCTGAGTTTTTTCTTTTGTTTTTTCAGTTTTTTTTTAAAGGGGTGTGTTTGATTTTGTTACACAGAGAACTATTTAGGTGGTAAGGTGTGTGTCTCAGGTGATTTTGAAATTAGTGAGTTGGGGCTTTCAGGGTTTTTGGATTGCAGAAAGTCCCCTTCCCTATCCTTTCATTTAGATATTTTGGGCCCCCCAGCGTTTGTCAAAACTATTTTCTTTTGTGTTTTTTTTCCCCTCTTGTCAACCGCCATTACATGTTTGGGGGCTTTCTATTATTTTTTGGGGTTCTGTCCGGGGCAGATAGTTTTCCCCTATTTCTATCTTTAGGTGTAGTTAGTTTCTCAGGCTGGAGGGCGTCTAGGCAAGAGGAACGCTCCCGGCTCCTCTATTTTGTGGTGGTTAAAGGGTCTGAAATTCATAGATTCCAATGTTGGTGTTTCCCTTTTTTGCCTGCTCTCCTCAGCTACCGGAACAAACGATCCCCGGGGCCTAACTAAAAATTTATTGTACTCACAAAAGGGGAAAAAAATATTGTGAAAGAAAAAAGTTGTCAGAGTTGTCAGAGATTTTTTTTTTCTTTTGTTGCATTTTTTTTTTTCCCCTGTATCTCTGGGGTGAGGAGGTTTTTTTTTTTTTCTTCAATGGGTTTTCACAGTTGTCTGGCCGTGTGGATCAGCTTGCCCCTGAAGTTCGGAGTATTCAACCTATTTGCGGGTTTCCTGTTGTGGAACCGGTTCCCATGCCAGATTTGTTTTTAGGGGGTGGCTAAGTTTTTGAAATTTAAAATAACTGTAATTGTTTATTGCCTTAAAAACTAAGTCCTCAGGGAACGCAGGCAGCGGGTTTAAATTGCATCTCCTCGGTGGGGGACCCCCAGGATTGGGCTTTTTCCCGACACCCGGGGATCCTGTTTTGAGT
The DNA here is from genome assembly GCA_033576555.1 of Oophaga sylvatica. Lineage (NCBI taxonomy): Eukaryota > Metazoa > Chordata > Amphibia > Anura > Dendrobatidae > Oophaga > Oophaga sylvatica. The sequence continues at coordinate 9,806 of JARQOD010013148.1, forward strand.
GATGTTTATCGTTTTTTCATGCTTTGGGGTTATTTACGATGAGCTAATGTCATGATCGGGCTGAAAAATTTGTTGCTTTAAGTCAGGGGCTTTGAGGACCGATTTATACGTCAGGTTTCCGTAGGTGGGCAGTCCTGCCCAAATGGAATGACGACGCTTTGGGGGCCCTTTTTCCGGAAGGGTTTGTCAGATAATGTAAGGTGTTATGGGGGGTTTTCCCGCCCCCCTCTGGTCTAAATGTTCTATGTCATTGCGATTAAAATTGACAACGTTTGCGTGAGGGGAGAAGTATGCGGGGAAAAGGGTTGCCTTGTAAACCCACTTCTGAACCCCATGCAGGTGATAGAGTGGTGTCTGGGCACAGCATCATAGTTTCGAAAGCGCAATGGGTTAGTTTCTACTTTGGTGATGCCTCTCATCATTTCAGTTGCCCTAAGGGGGGAAAGAGTTTTGCACGCCGTTGTTTTGGGGTAGTTTTTTCAGACTAAGTTTTTATTAACTGTCACTCGAATGCTCTCTGCCCTCTTTTCTGCTCGGCTTTCGTTGATTCTGGAGCAGATTAACGATGGTTATGATTTTTCTAAAGTTGTGGGGGTTTTCCCCTTTATACCCCCACAGAAGTCTATTCCCTACTGGGGATCGATTCTAAAACCCCTTTGGTGAGAATAAACCCCAGTTTTCTACTAGGGGATAATGAGGGGTTTAACCGGATCCCCAGGAGTGCTCAAATTTTTGGTTCTATAAATTGCTGACTTATGTGCTGGGTTTCCTTGGTTACAGTCTTTTTCCTTTTTGGATTGGAAACTGTGTCTGTAAACCCGTTGGGGCTGCCAATGTGTTATACCAACACTCCCGTTTTTTCTGCCTTCCCCCAGGTAGGATTTCCTGACTTTTTGTTTGATTTTTCTGAGGGGTTTAGCAAAGGGAAAAAATCTGCATTTGCCCCCCCTAGGAGCTAGACTGCGCTATTGAATTAGTGGGGGGTAGTAAATTCCCCAAAGGTCGCCTTTTTAACTTGTCTGTACCGAACGACGCTATGCGGTTTATTAAAGGGAATCATTGGAGAAGGGGTCATACAGCCCCATCCCTTCCCCCTTTTAGGTGCCGGTTTTTTTTTTGGGGGCCAAAAAAGTGGTTCTTTAAGGCCATGTATTGTTTACGTTCTTAAACAATATTACGGAAAATATCAATACCGTTTACCCTTGATTTCGCCCTGTTTTCCCAGGGTGAAAAACCATTGGTTTCCAAGCTTGACCTCGGGGGGGTAAAACCTTATTCGCTTAACACGGGGTGAATGGAAACGGCATTCAATACCCCTGAAGGGCTTTTGATACCTGTGATGCCCTTTGGGCTCACAAATGCCCCTTCCCGTTTTCCCCATCCTTCTGAATGACATTTTCGGGGATTTTGTGGATAAATTTTGATTGTTTTTTTGGGTGATATCTTGATTTTTCTAATGACTGGGCCCCTCATGTGAAAACATTTAAAACTGTATTCCAGATTTTGGAGAAAATGCTCTGTATGTGAAGGGATCAAATGTTTTTTTTTGGTAAGAGGATCTATTTCTGGGATTTTTTTTTGTCCCATTGTTATTAAAATGGGGCCCCTCAAAGGTTTAGGCCTCTGTGATGGGTCCAACTACTTCATTAAAGGCCTTTTAGAATTTTTGGGTTTTTTTCCATTTTTATCGTAAATTTTTGTTTAATTTTCGGTTTTTTGTTAAAAAATTAAATGATTTGACCAGAAAGGGTTCTGATTGGGGAATTGGCCTCCCGAGGCAGTCTTGCATTTCAGGAAATTAAGCAGAGATTTACTTTTGCCCTGTTTTACGGCAGCCTGATGTTTCTTTCCATTTAGGTGGAGGTTGATGCCCCTTTAAATGGGGAGGTGCCCTTTTGTCCCAAAAAAACCAGAGCCTCAAAAGAAAACCCTTGTCCCTTTTTCTCTCGAAATTTTTCCCCTTAAAGTAATTATGACGGGGGTAATGGGATTATTGGCCATGAAGTGGGCTTTTAAAGAGTGGAGACTTTGGGCTGGGGGGACCCAAACATAGGTGGTGGTCCTTAGGGGACCATAAAAAATTTGGGTCTATTGGAATTCCCAAAGCGACTAACCCAGACGGGCCGGGTTGGGCCTTGTTTTTCACATTTTTTAATTTTGGGGTTTTCCTTTTTCCCCTGGCACAAGAATTTTAAGGCCGATGCCCTCTCGGGGAGTTTCCTTGGGGACTCTCCTGGTTACCCGATCCTTTGTTATTTAAAGAGGGTGTAGTTTTTTCCGCCATCTCCCCCCAATTTGAGACTTGCTTGGGGGGGTGCGGGGAGGATGGCCCGGCCTGTCCTGTTGGAAAAATTTTTTGCCCCCGGACAAGGAAAAGAGTGGATGTTGAGATATTTTCCCTTTGGGCTGGGCATCCCGGAATTTTGGTACCAGAGACTTGGTTATCGGTCTTTTGGGGGCCTCCTTGTCTCGTATGTGGGGGAATTTGTGAAAGCCCTGGGGACTTGCTCTCGCTCCAACCCTTGCTCTCGCTTAGGGGTTTGTTGATGCCTGCCTGTGCCAGAGACCATGGACCATTTCTCTTGGTTTCATTTCCGATTTCCTTTTTCTCAAGAATGACCCCATTGGGTAATTTGTGTAGGTTTTCCAAAATGATACATTTGTGCCTTTTCCCAAGTTGCCTTCCTCCTCTGAATTGGGGGCGTTTTTCCTTCGCCCTGGGGTTTACACGGGTTCCGAAAATTGGTCTACAGGGAGTCAGTTTTTTTTCCAGATTTTTGGGGGACTTTTTGTTTTTAAATGGGGGTTTTTTTTGTCTTTCTCCTCGGGATTTTATCCTCAGACCAATGGTCAAACTGAGAGAAAAACAGACTTGGGGACTTATCTAAAAATGCTTTGTGTTGCTGATCAGGAGACTGGGTCCTTTTTGCCTTTGGGTGAGTTTTCTCTTTAAAAATAGGGCTAGCTCTGCCACTTTGATGTCTCTTTTTCTGTAATTTGGGTTTCACCCCCGATTTTTTCAGGACAGAGGAGGCTTGTGTCTGTCCGGTTTGGGCTTGTTGTGGGGCGATGCAACAGATTTGGGACCAGGTAGTGGGGGGTTTCCCCCCCAGGAGAAGGCCCGCGGTTTGCTAACCCGGGATAGGACTGATGGCCCCGGGTTTTAAAGTGGGGGGGCTTTGGGTTGGTTTTCCCCAAGAATATTCCCATGAGAGTGCATTCCCCAAATTTTAAAACCTAGGGTTTATTGGGGCCTTATAAGATCATGGGTTATTAATCCGTTTCTTTTGTTTGCTTCTTCCAGGGACTTTAAGACCTAACGTGTTCCAAATCCTTTTTGAAGAGGTTTTGTTGAGCCGTTTTCCCTGTGCGTGCCTCCTAACCTTTTTTTGGTTGGGGGCAATCTGGGTTGGGGTTTGAGAAAATATTGGATTCTCGTTTTTTAGCCGGAAACCCCAGTTTTTGGGTTAAAGGGGAGGGGTTTATGGTCGGGGACAATTCTTGGGTGTTTGTTCGGACATCCTGCTAGGAGCTTATCCGGGTATCATAGAACCATCCTGCCCGCCCGGGTTGCTCAAAGAGGTTCGGTGCCCCTCCTAAAGGGGGGGTACTGTTTTTGAATGGGTTTTAGATAGTTCTGACAGAGGGTCCTTGGTGGGTTTCAAAGGGGCAGTGAAAATTGTGAGGATGGGAATCGGTGTTACTGAGGTCTTTTTTAAGGGAGTCATTTTCCCTCGGGTTCGGGGATCAATTGTTCTAGTCTAATCTTATTTTCCCGTTTCCCCCTTTTGGCCTCTGTGTCGTGTCTGCTCTCCGCTTAAGATAAGATTTGCTTCTTTTGTGTTTTTTCTATATTTTTGCTTTTGTCCGCCTTCTTGGGGCCTTCAGGGCCCCCCGGGGTTTTTGCCCCTCAGTTTTTTTCGCCATGAGTTTTGTCTTTTGCTTTTTTCATTTTTTTCAGTGGCTGCTGTTTTTATTTGTTTCACCGAGAACAATTAGGTGGTAAGGGTGTGTGATCTCAGGGGATTTTGAAATTAGTAGAGTTGGGGCTTTTCAGGGTTTTCTGGGATTGCTAAGTACCCTTCCTATCCTTTTTTTTTTTTGATAGTTTGGGCCCCCGGTTTGCCAACTATTTTCTTTCTGTGTTGTATTTCCCTTGTCTAACCGCCTTACATGTTGGGGGGGTTTCATTATCTTTTGGGGGTTTTGCTCCCGGGGGAGATAGCTTTCCTATTTCTATCTTTGGGGTAGGGTTGTTTCTCAGGGTGGAGAGGCGTCTAGGACCCAACGTAGAACCTCCAGGCTGCCCTAGTTGTGGTGGTTAGTCAGGGTACTGAAATCTCATAGTTTTCCAACTGTTTGGTGTATTGCCTTTTTCCCCTGCTCTCCTCAGCTACCGAAACATAACGCCACCCAACCCGATCGATATTTCGGGATATCGGCATATCGCTCAACTTACTCAGCAAAGAAAGATGGGATTTTTTTCCATTTATTCCATATTTACAATCCCCACGGGGTCCCAAATTTATAGTGGGCATTCGTGGCCAACAAGGGTGTTACTGAATAAAAACAATACAAACAAAAATTATTGTTAAAAGGTGACCCGGTTTGGCCCAGACAAACGCAAAGTGGAAAATAACCAATTAAACATTTCCCGATGTGTGGCAGGGAAATTGCGATATCTATGCAACAATAAATAATACTAACGCGAAATAGCAAGAAATATACAATATCAAAATGAATTAAATTTTTTTTTTTCATTTAAATAACTACAAAATTTTCCTGTTATAGTTCTTTAACTTCGACTGGAGTGAAACCCCCGTACCACAAAAGCGCTGATTTTTTTTGTTCTAACACAGGCCTTTCGGGCTCTGATTCTTCCCACTAAAGGGCCCCAGGGCCCTTTTGACAAAGTCTAACAAGGGCCCCTGGGCCCCCTTCGCGTCACTCGGCCTTCGCCCCTTTGTTGTACTAGCTAGACCCCACCCTTTAAAGCGAGTCAGGCTGGAGTAACAGCCCTGCTCATTCGACCTTCCCTTCACCCCCACGGATTCACCCCCCGCGAGTTTCTCATGGTCTTCGGGACTTGACCAAAAACAGATGTCTGTATACCCCGTGGATGATGGCTCAACTGGCTCTTTAATGGGGTAGTTTGGACTCCAGGTCTTACTAGTACATCTGATTTTTTGGCCTTGACCGGGGGATCGGATTTTGGGGCCGTCTGACACACCTGGTTTTTTCTTCCCCGGTGTGCCACAACCCCCGCCTTGGGGGTTTTTGTTTTGGCCCCGTCACCGTGGCCTCAGTGTGCCCCCTTTCAAAACTCAAGGAATCTTCACCTGGCACCAAAAACTGCTCCTAATTTTTGGGCCTGACTTTTTATATTGGGGAAATTTTTTCCTTTTTGAAAATCTCCCTCTCCTGGTTGGGTTCCCTGGGGCCCATTTGGATAGTAGGGTGGCAGTCTTTTCTCACAAATCTGCAAGCTCTGGGGAAAAATTTTGCTTCTGGGGCAATTCTTACCCTTATCATCTAAAATAGTAGATAGCATTATGAAAAACAATATAAGAATTTTCCCTTTTCAGTTTAATTTCCCCACCCCGCAAGTTATGTCCTTTTTTGCTTGGGGTTGCTGACTTTTCTTCCATTTTACAAAACAAAAAAAATTTTTAATTTTCTAGTGCTCCCTAAATGCACCACCTTTCCCCGGCCCACCCCCTTTTTTGAGTCGTTACTGCCCCCATTTAACCCCCTATTATGGGATTTTACTTAAATTGGGCTTTAGGGCCCCAATGTTGTACTTTAAAAAAAGGTTTTCATTTGCAATAATTACAACACACCCCCCCTTCCCCCGCACACAGAAAGGTTTGTGTGCCCAAACCCCTTTAAAATTACACTTTGGGTCAGAGGATAATATTTCTCAGGCACTTCTGCAAATATCAAAGAAAAAAATAAAAAAAGATATTAGTCCCCGATTTTTAATTTCTTAAAATAACAAAGTAAAAAAATAGATTTTTTTAAGTAACTTTAAAATAATTTTTTTCGGGAAATTTCCTGAGCGTTTTTTTAGAGAAAAAATACCTGTCTACAATTTGGGGAGGGCCCGGCTCTTTTTCATGCTGCCCGCAGTTTGGGGAGCCCCAAAAATTTGTTAAATTTTTTTTTTTAAAAAAGGGAGGCTAACCAACAGTTTCAGCAATGAAAAAGTCACGTGTTTACCCCAACAGAGGGGACCCGAAGACTGCAGCATCTGATTTCCCCGTACCCCCCTGGTTGATTAGGGGCAGGTCTCCTTCCTACTAAACTATGCCGGTTTTAAATAAAAACAACCACCCCCAAAATTATGACAAACTTCACCAATAAACCGTTTTATACTCAAGTATAGCCAACCCGTGTTAAAGCCGCCCCCCAATTTTTCCAAAAAAAACTTGGAAATCTTTTTAAATCGGAGATCGGGTTTATAAAGTTCCCTTTGCTCTGTTTCTCCCCCCCTTCCAGGCCCCGGGGGCACCCCCATTCTCCTCTGGGGCTCCCTCCCCTGCTCCCTTTTTTTCCTTTTCCTGCTGTGCTTTCCATCCTCTCCCGTCCCCGCTCGTGCTCCCCCTTCCGCTCTGCCCCTCCCCCCTTTCCTCTTTTTCCCCCAAACCCGTCGGGTTTCCCTTCTCTCCGTCCTCCCCCCCGTCCCGCTCCGTGCTCTCCGTCCTCCCCCCTTTTTGCTCCGTGCTCCCGTCCCCCCCCGTTCCCGCTCCGGCATCCATCCTTCCCCTCCTCCCCGCTCCATGCTCCCCTTTTCCTCCCCCATCTCCCCCCATCCTCCCCATCATACTTTACCTCCCCCTGCCATCGCTTAACCCTCCCCCGGGCCCGGGAATCCCGCATTTTCCCGGCTTTTTTTCAGCTCTTTCCCGCGCTGGCGGTGACGTAAAAACCCCTCTTAAGGGCCTGAATATGGAGGGCCAAAGCCCATGGGGGTGGCGCCCCCATCCATATTCTTACCTTAATGACGGGAAATTTGTCCCCCGGGTCAGCGGGTG
>JARQOD010013149.1:0-16838 GCA_033576555.1 Oophaga sylvatica
CCCCTTGGGGGTGCTTCACAGGAGCTTAAGCAAGTGGGAAAAAAAATTTTATATTTAACTTTTTAGCCACAAAAATGATCTTTTAAACAAACTTTTTTTTATTTTAACAAGGTAAAAGGAAAAAATTGGGCAATAAAGTTGTTGTGCATTTTCCTGAGTCCGCCAATACCCAATTTTGGGGGAAAAACTGTTTTGGGCACACGGCAGAGCTCGTAAAGGGAAGGAGCGCCGTTTGACTTTTTTCCCAAACTAAAATTTGGCTGGAGTTGAGATTGGACGCCTTGTCGGTTTGGAGAGCCCCTGATACGCCTAAACAGGGGGGAAACCCCCACAAGTGACACTTTTTTGGGGAAAACTAGCCCCCCAAGGAACTTATCTAGATCTGTTGGGAGCACTTTGAACCCCAAATGTTTCACAAATTTATAATGCCGGGTGTGAAAAAAAAAAAAAAATTTTTCCCCAAAATGTTTTTTTAGTCCCAAATTTTTGATTTTTCCCAAGGAAATTGGACACCAAAAGTTGTTGTCCATTTGTCCGAAGTACGCTGATACCCCTATGTGGGGGGGAAATGTTTGGGCGCCCGGCAGGGTTTGGGAAAAGGGGAAGCAGTAACGTTTTGGAATGCAAACATTGATGGGGTCATGTTCCGTTTTTTTAGTGCCCCAGATGAGCCTAAACAGGTGGAACCCCCCACAATGACCCCATTTTGAAGAAGAACCCCCTAAGGAATTTTTTTATCTTTGGTGAGAAATTTGAACCCCAAGTGCTTCACACAAGTTTATAATCCCCGGGGCATCAAAATAAAAAATCCAATTTTTTTCCCAAAATTATCTCTTAGTCACTAATTTTTTTTATTTTCCCATGGAAACAGGAAAAAAGGACCCCAAAATTTGTTGTCCAATTTGCCCGAGTACGCTGATACCCCTATGTGGGGGGAAAAACATGTTTGGGGGCGCATGGCAAGTCGGAATGGAAGGGCACCATTTGTTTTTTTTTCCACCAAAATTGGCTGGAATTGAGATTGGACCCTTTTTTGATTTGGAGAACCCCTGATGTGCAAAACCCGTGGAAACCCCCCAAATGACCCCTTTTGGGGAAAAATAAAACCCCCTAAGGGAATTATCTAGATCTTTGGTGAGCAATTTGAACCCCAAGTGGTTCAAACAAGTTTTAAACATGAGCCGTAAAATTAAAAAAATCATATTTTTTCCCAAAATTGATCTTTTCCCCCAATTTTTATTTTCCCAGGGTAACAAGACTCCAAAAGTTATTGTGCAATTTGTCCTGAGTGCCTGATACCCCATATGTGGAGTAAACCACTGTTTGGTGCATGGCAGAGTTTGGAAGGGAAGGAGCGCCGTTGACTTTTCAACGCAAATGGCTGGATGCCATGTCGTGTTTGGAGAGCTCCTGATATGCCTAAACAGTGGAAACCCCCCCACAAATGACACATTTTGGAAACTAGACCCCTCAAGGAACTTATCTAGATGTGTGGTGAGACTTTCAACCCCAAAGTGCTTCACAAAGTTTATAACTACAGACGTAAAATAAAAATCTCTTTTTTTTTTACAAAAATGATTTTTTTCGCCCCCATATTTTATTTTCACAATGGTAACAGGAGAAATTGGACCCCAAAAGTTGTTGTCCAATTTGTCCTGAGTATGCTGATACCCAATATGTGGAGTAAACTACTGTATGGGCGCACGTCGGGCTCGGAAGGGAAGTATGACGTTTTTGGATTGCAGACTTTGATGGAATGGTCTGGGGGCGTCATGTTGCATTTGGGAGCCCCTGATGCGCCTAAACAGTGGAAACCCCCCACAAGTGACCCCATTTGGAAAATAGACCCCACAAGTAAACTTATCTAGAAGTGTGGTGAGCGCTATGAAGCCCCAATTGCTTCACAGAAGTTTTATAACATACAACCGTAAAACAAAAAAAAATATTTTTTTTTTTACAAAAATGATTTTGTCGCCACCAGTTTTTTATTTTCTCAGGTAACAGGAGAAAATAGGACAAAAATTGCACAATAACTCTTGGGGTCCAGAGTACGCTGATACCCCATATGCGGGGTAAACTACTGTTTGGGCGCATGGCAGAGCTCAGAAGTGAAGGAGCACCGTTTGACTTTTTCAACGCAGAATTGGCTGGAATTGAGATCAGACGCCATGTCACATTTGAGGCCCCTGATGTGCCTAAACAGAAGAAACCCCCCAATTCTAACCCCAACCCTAACCCCAACACACCCCTAACCTAGTCCCAACCCTAACCACAAACCTAACCCTAACACACCCGTAATCCCAACCCTAACCCTAATCCTAACGTTAGCGCCAACCCTAACCCTAACTTTAGCTCAACCCTAACCCTAACGGGAAAATGGAAATAAATACATTTTTTTAATTTTATTATTTTCCTACTATAGGGGGTGATAAAGGGGGGTTTGATTTACTATTTTAGCGGGTTTTTTATGATTGGCAGCTGTCACGCTAAAAGACCTTCTTTTGCAAAGAATAGTTTTTTGCATCAACCACATTTTGAGAGCTATATATTTGCATATTTGGCTCACAGAGTCATGTAGGTCTTATTTTTGCGGTACGAGTTGATGTTTTTTTTGGTACCATTTTTGAGCATGTGACATTTTTTGATCGCTTTTTATTTCGTTTTTGAGAGGTTAGAATGAACAAAAATCAGCAATTCATGAAATTCTTTTGGAGGAGGTGGTTTATACCGTTCCGCATGTGGTAAAATTGATAAAGCATTTTATTCTTCGGGTCAGTACGATTAAGGCGATACCTCATTTATATAATTTTTTTTTGTTTTGGCGCTTTTATAGAATAAAACAATTTTATATAAAAAATTATTATTTTTGCATCGCTTTAATTCTGCGAGCTATACTTTTTTATTTTTTCACTGATGATGCTGTATGATGGCTCGTTTTTTGCGGGACAAATGACGTTTTCAGCGGTACCATGTTTATTTATATCGGTCTTTTTGATGCGTGTTATTCCACTTTTTGTTCAGCGGTATGAAGATAAAGCATTGATTTTTTGCTTCGTTTTTTTTTTTTAAGGGGTTCACTAAAGGGTTAACTAGTGGGACAGTTTTTATGGGGGGTCGTTACGGACGCGGCGATACCAAATATGTGTACTTTATTGTTTTTGACTTTTTTATTTACAGGAAAAAATGAATTTATTGGGGAATATTTTTTTTTTTTTTAATGATTTTTTTTACCATTTTTTATTTTTTTTTTTTTAACTTTTTTACTTTGTCCCAGGTGGGACATCACTGTATTTTAGCAGATCCTGGTGTGACAGTGTGCACAGCACTCTGTCACACCAGCGATCGCTCTGGCATCGCTGCGGCTTCCTCAGCGCCTGCTCTCAGCAGGCACTGAGGAAGCCGCCTCCCCTGCAGGACCCCGGCGCCATCTTGGATCCGGGGACCTGGAGGGAGGACGGACCCTCGGAACAGCGCGACACATCGCGCTGCTCTGAGGGTCTCAGGGGAGCGCGCAGGGAGCCCCCACCCTGCGCGATCCTCCCCTGTGCCCCGGGTACACCGCGATCATGTTTGATCGCGGTGTGCCAGGGGTTAATGTGCTGGGAGCGGTCCGTGTCCGCTCCTGACACACAGTCACGGGTGTCAGCTGTGATAATCAGCTGACACCCGGCGGCGATCAGCTGCGCTCCCCCGGGAGCGCAGCTGATCGCCCATGACGTACTATTCCGTCCATGGGAATTAGGTCCAGGGTAACATGGACGGAATAGTACGTCTGATGGAATAAAGAGGTTAATAAATAACATTTCCCACATGTCTACTTTACATCAGCACAATTTTGGAACCAAATTTTTTTTGTTAGGAAATTATAAGGGTTAAAAGTTGACCAACGATTTCTCATTTTTACAACAAAATTTACAAAGCCATTTTTTTTAGGGACCTCCTCACATTTGATGTCACTTTGAGGGGTCTATATGGCAGAAAATACCCAAAAGTGACACCATTCTTAAAACTGCACCCTCAAGGTACTCATAACCACATTCAAGAAGTTTATTAACCCTTCAGGTGCTTCACAGGAGCTGAAGCAACGTGGAAGGAAAAAATGAACATTTAACTTTTTAGTCACAAAAATGATCTTTTACAAACTTTTTTTATTTTCACAAGGGTAAAAGGAGAAAATGGACAGATAAAGTTGTTGTGCAATTTTCACTGAGTACGCCAATACCCCATATGTGGGGGAAAACCACTGTTTGGGCACACGGCAGAGTAAGGGAAGGAGCGCCGTTTGACTTTTTAAATCCAAAATTGGCTGGAATTGAGATTGGACGCCATGTCGCATTTGGAGAGCCCCTGATGCGCCTAAACAGTGTAAACCCCCACAAATGACACCATTTTGGAAACTAGACCCCCTATGGAACTTATCTAGATCTGTTGTGAGCACTTTGAACCCCCAAGTGTTTCACAAAAGTTTATAATGCCTGGGTGTGAAAAAAACCAAACAATTTTCCACAAAAATGATTTTTTAGTCCCCAATTTTTGATTTTTCCCAAGGAAATTGGACCCCAAAAGTTGTTGTCCAATTTGTCCTGAGTACGCTGATACCCCATATGTGGGGGAGAAAAACTGTTTGGGAGCACGGCAGGGCTTGGAAAGGAAGTAATAACGTTTTGGAATGCAGACGTTGATGGGTGACATGTTCCGTTTGCAGTGCCCAGATGTGCCTAAACAGTGGAAACCCCCCCACAAGTGACCCCATTTTGGAAACTGAACCCCTAAGGAACTTATGTAGATAAGTTTAGATTGCCCGGGCATGAAAAAAATTTTTTCCCACAAAAAAGTCACCAATTTTTTATTTTCCCAAGCATAACAGGAGAAATTGGACCCCAAAAGTTATTGTGCAATTTGTCCTGAGTACGCTGATACCCATATGTGGGGGTAAACCACTGTTTGGGTGCATGGCAGAGCTCGGAAAGGAAGGAACGCCATTTGACTTTTTCAATGCAGAATTGGCTGGACACCATGTCACGTTTGGAGAGCCCCTGATGTGCCTATACAGTGGAAACCCCTACAAATGACACCATTTGGAAACTAGATCCCTCAAGAACTTATCTAGATGTGTGGTGAGAACTTTGAACCCCAAGGTGTTTCACTAAAGTTTATAACACCCGAGCATGAAAATAAAAAAAATCATATTTATTCCACAAACATGATCTTTTAGTCCCCAACTGTTTATTTTCCCAAGGGTAACAGGAGAAATTGGACCCTAAAAGTTGTTGTCCAATTTGTCCTGAGTACGCTGATACCCCAAATGTGGGGGGGAATCACTGTTTGGGTGCACGGCAGAGCTCGGAATGGAAAGAGCGCCATTTGACTTTTTCAAACCAAAATTGGCTAGAATTGAGATTGGACGCCATGTTGCATTTGGAGAGCCCCTGATGTGCCTAAACAGTGGAAACCCCCACAAGTGACCCCATTTTGGAAACTAGACCCCCTAAGGAACTTATCTAGATATGTGGTGAGCAATTTTACCCCCAAGTGCTTCACACAAGTTTATAACGTAGAGCCGTAAAATTAAAAATATCATATTTTTTCCACAAAAATGATCTTTTCACCCCAATTTTTATTTTTCAAAGGGTAACAAGACCCCAAAAGTTATTGTGCAATTTGTCCTGAGTATGCTGATACCCGATATATGTGGGGTAAAACAATGTTTGGTTGCATGGCAGAGCTCGGAAAGGAAGGAACGCCGTTTGACTTTTTCAATGCAGAATTGGCTGGACACCATGTCACGTTTGGAGAGCCCCTGATGTGTCTATACAGTGGAAACCCCCACAAATTACATCATTTTGGAAACTGGATCCCTCAAGGAACTTATCTAGATGTGTGGTGAGAACTTTGAACCCCCAGGTGTTTCACTAAAGTTTATAACACCCGAGCATGAAAATAAAAAATCATATTTTTTCCACAAACATGATCTTTTAGTCCCCAACTTTTTATTTTCCCAAGGGTAACAGAAGAAATTGGACCCCAAAAGTTGTTGTTCAATTTGTCCTGAGTACGCTGATACCCAAATGTGGGGTGGAATCACTGTTTGGGTGCACAGCAGAGCTCGTAATGGAAAGAGCGCCATTTGACTTTTTCCAACCAAAATTGGCTGGAATTGAGATTGGGCACCATGTCGCATTTGGAGAGCCCCTGATGTTCCTAAACAGTGAAAACCCCCCACAAGTGAACCTATTTTGGAAAATAGACCCCCCAAGCAACTTATCTAGATGTGTGGTGAGCGCTATGAACCCCCAAGTTCTTCACAGAAGTTTATAATGTACAGAGGTAAAAACAAAAAGTGATTTTTTTTCGCCCCAATATTTTATTTTCACAAAGGTAACAGGAGAAAATGGACCCCAAAAGTTGTTGTCCAATTTGTCCTGAGTACGCTGATACCCCATATGTGGGAGAAAACTACTGTATGGGCACACGTCGGGGCTCGTAAGGGAAGTAGTAACGTTTTGGATTGCAGACTTTGATGGAATGGTCTGCGGGTGTCATGTCGCATTTAGAGAGCCCCTGATGTGCCTAAACATTGGAAATCTCACACAAGTGACCCCATTTTGGAAACTAGACCACCCAAGGAACTTATCTAGGTGTGTGGGGAGAACTTTGAACCCCTAATTGCTTCACAGAAGTTTATAACGTAGAGCCATAAAAATAAAAATCATAATTTTTTTCCACAAAAATTATATTTTCGCCCCCAATTTTTTATTTTCCTAAGGGTAACGGAAGAAATTAGACTCCAAGAGTTATTGTGCAATTTGTCCTGAGTACGCTGATACACCATATGTGGGGGTAAACTACTGTTTGGGCGCATGGCAGAGCCCAGAAGGGAAGGAGCACTGTTTGACTTTTTCAACGGAGAATTGGCTGGAATTGAGATCAGACGCCATGTCACATTTGGAGAGCCCCTGATGTGCCTAAACAGTGGAATCCCCCTAATTCTAACTCCAACCCTAACCCCAACACACCCTAACCCTAGACCCAACCCTAACCACAAACCTAACCCTAACACACCCCTAACCCTATTCCCAACCCTAACCCTAATTCTAACTTTAGCCCCAACCCTAACCCTAACTTTAGCCCCAACCCTAACCCTAATGGGAAAATGGAGATAAATACATTTTTTTTAGTTTATTATTTTTCCCTAAGTAAGGGGGTCATAAAGGGGGGTTTGATTTACTATTTATAACGGGTTTTTATGCTTGGTTACTGTCACACCCTAAAAGATGCTTTTTATTGCAAAAAATAGTTTTTGCATCACCACATTGTGAGAGCTATAATTTTTGCATATTTTGGCCCACAGAGTCATGTGAGGTCTTATTTTTGCAGGACAAGTTGACATTTTTACTGGTACCATTTTTGGGCACGTGAATTTTTTTTTTCCCTTTTTATTACGATTTTTGGGAGGTTAGAATGAACAAAAATTAGCAATTCATGAATTTCTTTTGGGGAGGCCTTTATACCATTCCGAGTGTGGTAAAATTGCTAAAGCAGTTTTATTCTTCGGATTAGTACGATTACGGCGATACCTCATTTATATCATTTTTTTATGTTTTGGCGCTTTTATACAATAAAAACAATTTTATATAAAAAATAATTATTTTTGCATCGCTTTATTCTGCGAGCTGTAACTTTATTTTTTCGCTGTAATGCTGTATGGTGGCTTGTTTTTTGCGGGACAAGATGACGTTTTCAGCGGTACCATGTTTACTTATATCCATCTTTTTGATCGCATGTTGTTCCACTTTTTGTTCGGCGGTATGATAATAAAGCGTTGTTTTTTGCTTTGTTTTTTTTTTTTGTTTTTTAAGGGGTTCACTAAAGGGGTTAACTAGTGGGAAAGTTTTATAGGGCAAGTCGTTACTGACACGGCGATACCAAATATGTGTATTTTTATTATTTTGTTTTTTTTAATTACATGAAGAAATTAATTTATTGGGGAATTTTTTTACACGTTTATTTTTATTTTTTTTTAACTTTTTTACTTTGTCCCAGGGTGGGACATCACTGTATAAGGTCAGATCGCCGATCTGACACTGTGCACAGCACTCTGTCAGATCGGCAATCTCACAGGCAGTGCTGAAGGCTTTTTCAGCGCCTGCTCTCAGCAGGCACTGAGAAAGCCGCCTCCCTGCAAGACCCCGAAGGACCTCGTGGCCATCTTGGATCCAGGGTCCTGCAGGGAGGAAGCCCTCAGAAAAGCGCGATCACATTGCGCTGTTCTGAGGGTCTCAGGGAAGCATGCAGGGAGCCACTCCCTGCGCGATGCTTCCTGTGCCCCCGGTACACTGCGATCATGTTTGATTGCAGTGTGCCAGGGGTTAATGTGCCAGGAGCTGTCCGTGACTGCTCCTGGCACATAGTGCCGGGTGTCAGCTGTGATAATCAGCTGACACCCGGCCGCGATCGGACCCAGGTACCATGGGCCCAGGACCATGGACGGGATAGTACGGCCGAAGGCAGAAAGGGGTTAATATGAAAATAAAATAATTTTATTCTTTATTTTTTTTGTATTCCTCTTGGTGTATTCACTTTTTTTAGTAGGTTTTGCATGGTTCTTTGTGAATATCCTAGACAAAAAAATGTTTCTGTTATATATGTGAGTTTGTCTCACAAGGTTGTTGCTTATACTTCCGAACTTTGTTAAATGGGTAACGGTGGTGTTCATGCTTCAAATGGGTACACTTCACTCTGAATCCATTTCCTATTTTGTGTTATATAATCTGTGGGCGGATACTAACAGAATGTTTTTGAACAGGGAGAAATGCAAAGTCTTACATCTGGGCATGAAAAAAGCATATACATATTGGAAGACTAAGGTTAAGCAACAGCACATGTGAAAAAGACTTGGGTATACTAATGGATCACATACTGCCCAAGAGTCAACAGTGTGATGCAGCAGCAAAAAAGGCTAACATAATTTTGGGTTGCATTAACAGAAGCATACAGTCTAGCTCACATGAAGTAATTATCCCCTATATTCCTCTTTGGTCAGACCTCATCTGAAATACAGTTTTGGGCACCACAATTTAAAAAAGATATGAACAAACTGGAGCAAGTTCAGAGAAGAGCGACCAGAATTGTGACCAATCTGCAAATAATGTCCTTTGAGGAATGGTTAGAGTATTCGGGAATGTTTAGCTTGCAAAAGAGAAGACTGAGGGGTGACTTTGCAAATGTCCACATATCTCAATCTCAAGGGCTGTCACACTGTAGAGGGATCAGTTTTATTCTCATTTGCACAAGGAATGACTAGAAGCAATGGGATGAAACTGAATGGGAGAAGACACAGATTAGATATTAGAAAAAACTTTTTGACAGAGTGATCAATGAGTGGAACAGGCTGCCACGAGAGGTGGTGAGCTCTTCTTCAATGGAAGTCTTCAAACAGAGGCTGGACAGACATCTATCGGGGATGCTTTAGTGAATACTGCATTGAGCAGGGGGTTGGACCAGATGACCCAGGAGGTCCCTTTCAACTTTACCATTATGTGATTATTTTTTTACCTGCTGAGGTGGTTCTGGGACTACAATGGCTGCTTATTCATTACTTCTCCATTGTCATTATGATTCTGATATTGATCGTATCCATAATGCAAAATTACCTAAAGCTCACCTTTACAATTTGTATGAGCCTGAACATCCTGTGATGAAAAATTATGTAAACGAAAGTTTATGGAATGGTCATATTCGTCCTTCCTCCACCCCTGTAGCTGCTGGATTTTTATTTGTAAAAATGAAAGATGGTGGCCTCCGTCCTTGCCTTTATTTCTGAGAACTGATCACTTACCCACTTCCACTTATCCCCAACCTATATGATTAGCTGATGGGGACTAAGTGTTTTTCTAAACTTGACCATAGAGGGATTTACAATTTGATAGGTGTCAAGAAATGAAATAAGTGGAAAACTGTATATTTAACATCTGAGGGTTTATTCTAAAACCTTGTCATGCCATTTGGGTTAACCAATGCGTTAGGAGTATTTAAAAACTTTTTGAATTACGTTTTTTCTGATTGCATTGGGAGATTTGTTGTGATTTATCTTGAGGATATTTACATTTTTTCTCTTGATTTGGATTCTCAACAGGAACATGTCCATGTTGTATTACAAAGGTTGAGCGAGAATTCTTTGTTTGCTTAAATTGAGAAATGTATTTTTTTCTGCTCAGGAAATGTCAAATTTTCATAGGCAAACAGGATCATGGAGTGCATTAAAAGAGGTCTGGATATACATGTGAGAACATTATACTGCCTCTGTACAAATCCCTGGTTAGACTGCACATGGAGTACTGTGTACAGTTTTGGGCACTGGTGCTCTGGAAGGATATAATGGAACTAGAACGAGTACAAAGGAGGGCAACAAAATTAATAAAGGGGATGGGGAACTACAATGCCCAGATAGATTAGCAAAATTAGGATTATTTAGTCTAGAAAAAAGATGATTGAGGGGCGATCTAATAACATGTATAAGTATATAAGTGGACAATACAAATATCATTCCAAGGAATGGTTTATACCAAGGAATGTGATGGTCATAAGGGGGCATTCTCTGTGTCTGAAGGAGAGAAGGTTTTTCCACCAACATAGAGGATTCTTTATTGTTAGGGCAGTGATAATCTGGAATTCCTTGTCTGAGGAGGTGGTGATGGTGAACTCAATCGAGGGGTTCAAGAGAGGCCTGGATGTCTTCCTGGAGAGTAACAATATTGTATCTTACAGTTATTAGGTTCTTTAGAAGGACGTAGGCCTGGGGATTTATTCTGATGGAATACAGGCTGAACTGGATGGACAAATTTCTTTTTTCGGCCTGGCTATGTTACTATGTTATTACTGAGGTTCGTTTTATTGGCTGATAGGTTTAAGATGGATACTGGGAAGGTGCAAGCCATAATAGATTGGGTCCAACCTAGTGACCTGAAATCATTCAGAGTTTTTCTCAGATTGCTAAACCTCTTACTGACCTCACATGTATGGGGGCAGATCTCAAGGTTTGCCCATCAGATGCTATTAGGGGTTTTGAAAAATTTCACTGCAGTAAATTTGAACTATGGTGAACTTGCCTCTGCAACGTGAAACTTTCTCACGGTGCTAGCGGGGATCTCACCGAGGTCACCACAGTTCAGCCCAGCTGGGAACGCAGCCTCAGTGATTGGTGGTAACCTCGATGACGTCACCACTGCTCACTGATGCTGTGCTCACAGCAACTCATTCACTAGTAGTTCTCAGTCTGGACGGTCGCAACGTCCAGGTTGAAAACTGTTTATCCCCAGACATGGATTAAAGCGTGGGACAGAACGACGGACAGATGAGGGATATTGTTGTTTTTTCATTTTTGCTTTATTACAGGAGACGAGGGATTCAGTGGAATTAGGCACTAGGTGAGTATAACTGTGTTTATTTGAAATAAAAATGAAAACGTGTGTTTTTGTTTCATTTCAAATAAATAAATTTACCCTATTACTATAGGGTTAGTAATGGATAGGTGTCTTATAGAGGCCTCTTCATTACTAAGCCATGGGCTTGATGTCACCTGACAATACAAAGGTGACATCAAGCCCATAAATTTGAACCCCACTTGCCACCACTACAGGGCAAGTGGGAAGAACCGGGCAAAGTGCTAGAATTGGCACATCTAATAGGTATGCCTTTTTGGGGCTGCTGTGGGCTGCAATTTTTATGCTGGGGTGTCAATATCCATGGCCCCTTACTAACCTGAGTATACCAGCCCCCAGCTGTCTGCTTTAGTAAGGCTGGTTGTCAAAAATTGGGGGGCCCCCACACGTTTTTTTAAATTATTTAAATAATTTAAAAATACAGCATGGGGACCCCTCTATTCTTGATAACCAGCCTTGCTGAAGCTGACAGCTGGGTTTCAGCCCCCAGCTGTGAGTTTTGCCTGGCTGGTTATCAAAAATATAGGGGAACCCATGCCGGTTTCTTTTTTTTTAATTATTTAATTACAGCACAGGAGCTGGCTGATGAATAATCCCATTAGCTGACACCAGTGACTGGAGGTAAACTTTATACCTCCGATCACAGCTGTGCACTCACTCTGTCTTTTGACAGCGGGGAACCGCGGCTGTCTGACCGGTGGTGATGATCAGAGGTGGTGTTTGCCAGCAAACACTGGATGTTCGGGCCCCCCATTCAAGCAAATTGGGTCCCAGGTACTGTACTGGTACCTGAACCCGAACTTTTTGTAACTGTTCGGGCCGAACCCGCAGGACCCGAACATCCAGGTGTTCGCCCATCTCTAGTCCTGTCTTTAAAGTAGGTGATACGTTAAGGTTTGTTACAAAAATATTAAACTTATCATTGGCAAAGTTGGGTCCAAAGTCTTCTGGTCCCTATGAGATTGTGGATTTATCAATGTGATGGGTTTTAGATTGACGTTTCCTCCATCCAATCGCATCTATAACATCTTTCAAAAAATCTCTGTTATAGGAATTTGTCCCTTCAATTTTGTCTACCTCATTCCCGCCTACTACGGTTTCACTCAATGACAGTTTAAAGTGCTAGGTTGAAAAAATTTGGATTCTTGGAAGGTCTGTAATTTTCTCAAGTATCTCATCCATTGGAAGTGATACAGCCCAGAGGAGAGATTCTGGGTTCCAGCCTTTTATTCTAGGTTTCCTGGGAAACTTGGGGGTCCGGTAGCCCCCTCTACAAGAAAGGGTTCTGTCATGATTCCACTACTTAATGTGGTGAGTGGTGGCTCAGCGGTCCAATGTTGAGCAAGGGCATGCTGAGCTGTCAGTGTTGTGAGTGGCAGTCCAATTACCCATATCAGGGCTGGGGCGTGCTGGGATTCCTACAGGTGTCTACTGTTCAGAGTGACTCCCAGGCTATTTAGCTGGTTGTCTGACTCTAATCTCTGCCAATTGTAGGTCTCTGCGCAAGTGGTGTGTGTGTCTGCTTTGTGTTTAAGTTCTAGTATTTTGATCTTTGTTGCCCGACCTTAGATTTGTGTTTGAACATCCGTTTCCTGGCCCCTTTGTATTGATCCGCTACCTTCTTAGAATTCTAACCCCGGACTGTGACCTGACTATGCTTTTTTGTAAACTTTGTTTATGACATGAGTAGTGGCTAGTGTCACACTAATGGGTCAAAAACATGATCTGTCGGGTTGGAATTTTTTGGTCTTGGTTGGCCAAATTCAGACAGTCATTTACCACTTTTCTCAAGCCTACGCTGTTGTAACCTAATCGAACAGTTTAGTCTCTTATGTTACTTGTGGATTCATTCACTCATCAATCACAGTTATGAATGACAACTCAATGTCAGACTGCAATAAAAAGGAGTCTTCATCTTTCCCATCTGCTGTCATTAGTATTTCTTTATTCATTTCTAATCATCACATCACCATATTAATATGATCACAAATAATCACATGTAAACTGCAACATTAGATGCTTGAGGAACAGTGGAAATATAGCAATAAGTCTACTTTGCAACATTTTTGAAAATTGTCACAAAAGGCAGCGTTAATGATAAATTTACAGATTTGTAAACCTCGAGCTATAGGTAAGTATAAGCATTTCTGCAACATTCGCATAACTTTACTCCAATGCTTTCTATTTTTCTTCTTTCACCCACACACTTTCTTCCTCCCCTCCTCTCTGGTTTTCTCTCTGTAACACCCCCTCCCACGTATGCAGCCCCTGCTCTGCCTCTTTTTACACATTTCTGAATTTCTTCTATCTTGAGATACTCCGTCTGATCAGTAACACGAGGGGAGATCTGTAGAAAGAAGATCTTTGGAACAGGTAATAATTACATCTACTGAAATCTATTACTTACCTTGTTTACACATCAGAACATAAATCTTAATCACTGGTCACGTCACATCATCATGTCACATACCTATAAACTTTTAATTGATGGGCTTTAAGGGACACATTTACGGTGTATCTAGCTTCCTCCAAATCAAAATGAATCAGAATATCCATCCAATTAATTAAGAAAATAATTAATATTAATGACAACCCAACTCTACTGAATACATATATTCTCCATTCTGAACATCTTTCATGTAACTGTCCAAATATGTTCCATTCCTGTTCTAATATTCCCTAATTCTACTTTTTTGTTAGCTCTAGGCTTCTTCTGCCTTCCAATACACATACAACATGCTTTTCAATTTCCTCACATATGTTGCATTTTAGATGGAAGCTGTGTAGCTGGAGTTGTCAACTACATTACTTCTACTAATGAAGGGATACCAAGTGGTCTTAGCACGAAACCTATTTATAGAAATGTTCTCTCTCTATATTATTTCCTATTTTTTGTTAAAACTTGATAACTTGAATATGTATCTTCCAATCTAGGTTTCCTATGCTGTAGTCTTTTTGCTCTTCTTGTGCTTATGTGTTTGCTTATATCAGTCTTTAGTTGAATGAGAACAAACAGGAATATAAAATAGATTTGTCCTAGATTTAGTTTTGATTACTGTCCTCCACGAATACTTATCATAACAATTTCATGTAGTACTAGTATCATTTTAGTAAAATTTTAGCAAAGACACAATCATGTTCTGAATAGGTAATAGAAAAGGGCAAATTAATTTCCCCCATTTCATGTGTCTCCATTTTCTATATTCATCTCACACCTGGCAAATCAATGTAACATTTTTATCAGATAAATTAATATATCTAATGGGAATCTATTTGTATAGAAGTTCTTATTTTTATGTTTAGAAAGGGTCTCGCCTTTTGGGGTAACACGGTGGAGCCTTTGTATCAGTATCACCTTCCAGCACCAAAGAAGTTCAGTAGAGGTCTTGGGTCTATGCAAGTCCAGCTTGGGCCCTGCCGAAACCTGGGAATGCTAATACTAGAAAGGCAAGAAGGGTAGTAGATGCTTTAAGGTAAGAGTAGACACTTTTAAAGCACTACGGGACTGATTCATCAATGCTTTTACGCCAGAGAACTAGCGTAAATTTTTTTTTAAAAAGCGCCAAAATTTTTCTACAATTTGGGGTTGTGAAAAAATGGAGTGGCATTTGGCTGTCAATTTGAAGCAGCTTTGCCAAAATGGGCAGAGCTGAGAGGAGCCAAAGCATGCCTACGCCCTCCCAGTGAAATTCATCAAAAGTGCCAGAATTTCTTACACCAGAAATGTTACTCCAGTTGCCGTCTCGCAATTTTGCATTTCTGGCGGGCGTACACAAGTAAAAGATACTGAAAAAAAAAGTACTGAATTCATGAAGTAACATGAGTCTCTTAATTAATTTTTGAACATCATACTTCAGCGAGTCCCTCTTGAGACTGGCAGTGCAACGCCATATTTCATTAATCGGCCCCCTATCTTTGATTCAGATGACAGCATCAAACACCTGATATAATGCCATATTTACCTACTGGCAACACCTAGAAAATGGCTATTACACCTGCCTCTGAGTTCAACTCTTTTCAGTGCTCATTTTCTTTTCCATTTTGTTAAATACTTCATTAGTAACTTGCATAAATACCATCTCGGATGGTTGGGAAATTAGATGCTAAAACAGCTTATTGGGCTTGTGACACATAACTAACCTAACACTGGTGAAAGAACAATGTGCTATTATAGCAGTACGGGTCAAGAATTTTTACTTCTTTTTAAATGCATTGCATATTCTGGATATTGCTATGAATCTGTCTTCCTCAATTAGTCATACAGCAGACCTATGACATGGGCAGATTAAGAAACAATGCAAAGTCGGTGCAGACAAAACTTATGCTTATGTATTTTTCACATTGTGTAATCAATGAGGAATATTGAAGTGTAGGCGGAACCAATATGCCTAAATATGGCATAACGTGTTACACCACGCCGGGTCGATATATACAAAACTAGCTGAAGAGCCCGGCGCTGCCCGGGCATAGTACCTAACTACGGTTAGTTATAACAAATTGTAATGATTATATCTATATACAAGTATTCAGCTTTCTCCCCATTATGTAGATAGGGCCAAAATAGTTTGGCGATTTGCTAATCATGCGGGGGTAAAATTTCCAATTCAACACAATTAGCCTTATGAATGCTCCTGCCTGAGGTTGAGAGTGTGGGGGCATTTGCAAAAATTTCATCCCGTAATGTACAACGGTGTGCAGATTTCT
This sequence comes from Oophaga sylvatica, assembly GCA_033576555.1. Lineage (NCBI taxonomy): Eukaryota > Metazoa > Chordata > Amphibia > Anura > Dendrobatidae > Oophaga > Oophaga sylvatica. The sequence continues at coordinate 16,146 of JARQOD010013149.1, forward strand.
ATCCCCTGTGAAGGGCCAAAATGTAATATTGCGATTTGGAATGCGCGGTGTTAAAATTTCGACTAAAAACCTAGCCTATGACGTCCCGGGGTCGAGACGTGCGGGTGTGCAAAATTTCATGCCCTAAATGCAGATTCCTATGCCGGACATACACACAAGCATTCAGCTTTCTCCCCATTATGTAGATAGGGCAAAATTGTTTGGCGATTTGGAACGCGCGGGGTTAAAATTTCGATTCAAAACATAGCCTAGGACTCTTTCGGGGTCGAGACGTGCGGGCGTGCAAAATTTCATGCCCGTAAGTGCGACGGTGCGGATTCCAATCCCGGACAAACATACCCACATACATACACACATACATACATACATTCACTTTAATATTAGATGTGCAGAGACTACAAAAAAGACAATTTGCTAAATATACGAATGTATGAATCCCTACCAGGAAAAGTATGAAAGGCGCTTGGAAGAAAAAACTCCATATTGGGGGAAGTGAATAGCTTCTGCTGTAAAAATATTAATCTAGTTCTCATTCAGCAAACACATTTTATTATAAACTTTAGAATAAAATCTGTGACTGCTCCTACAACTAAAGCAAACCAAAATCCTGCTTGTAAGAGAGTTTAATGAGACGCAGAAATTCCAATAATGTTGTATTAGGTCATTGCTATTTAATCAATTGCCTAAAGAGGT